>WEIT01037754.1:48044-61328 GCA_013389985.1 Dryoscopus gambensis
ACTCCTCATATAATGAAAAACACTGAGTATCTTTTCTATTTCACCTAGACATTCAAAATAGTCTTAATATCTACCACAACCACTTATTCATAAGCCAGCTGTTTTCCAGAAGGAAAACAGTGTCTTCCTTCTATTAAGTGCCTCCCCACATCTAAGTCTTTCCAGGTCTCTCCTGGCCTATTTGCCTGCTATTTGCCTTTTCCAATTCAGTAGTAATCTTTCTGAAATTATACACTGATGTAACAAGATTGTCCATTTCGTTCTGTGTAAACTTCATTATGGGGGCTCTCATGGAGTCAGAACACTAACTGCAGCAAACCATCAGGTCCTTTTTTTGGTGGCAACGCTAGCCAAAAGTCCAGCATTGTATTTGATAGAGTTAGCATTGTTTCCCACTCTCCAGCATTCTTTCGCATCTATTGGCACAGTCATTTAAACATTTTATCAGTCACTCTCTCCACTATGAGACCTTTATGTGATTCCCAGCTATTAATTTTAGGCAGCTAAATCTGTATTAGCAGAAATGTTATTACTTGACTATTTACTGTTTCCCCTGATCAGAAAACACTGTCTGTTCATCTGGATCATCAGCATCCATCACCAGCCTTCTTCACTCTGGAGCCTAGCCATCCATTCTTACTTTGCCCTCTGTCTTTTAAAGAACACATAGTTTGTGAGAAGAATGTCTGTAAGAATTCTTGGTGAAGACTCTTGTTGACAGCATTTTGAAAAGCCAAGTATGTTGTATTAACCAGCATTTTCACTGTCTCCTTCAAAGAACTTTCTAATTGATTTGTGAGACATTACTTCGCCTTGTAAAATGGAAATAAATTTCTTCATCCCTTCTTTATTGTACCATTCATTCCCATTTACTCACTAATATATTCTTTGCTAGAATTTCTGCCAAAGAACTTCCTTCTGCTTCAAGGACTTCTTAAATAAAGGATGTCATATGTGCCAAATTTCATTCCCCTCCAGTTCGTAACTCAGCAACATCTTACTTGTGTTAGTTTAAAGTCTTAACTGAATACCATATGGTCACAATATTTATAATTTCTCTTATTAATGTCTCTTATTGAAGCTGTGGTCCACCAGTGAAGCAAATCCAGCACTAGGGATACTAGCATCAGACCAAAAACTTAATAGCCACATAAATGCCAATCCAAATGCACTCAGAGAATTTTGCCTGGTTGGCTTTGAACTGGCAGTCGCCATATTATATGACATATCATTTATCTTTCATTATACTGCACAAAATCAGCATAAAGTCCAAGTTATGCATGCTTACTAAATCAGCAGAAATGCATTCACCTCCCCACATTTGAACCAGATGAAACTTGTACTGATGGATGATCTGCTAGCTTGCGTTGATGATGATGGAACATCAGCCTCACACTTCATTTAGAGGTTAATTTCTTTATAAGATATGCTTTAAAAGCTCAAACCTTTATTTTACATGGGTTCAAAAGTGATTACGTAAGTTCATGGGGAGACAAATGAACGCTCATCAGGACTCACAGCAGATCACTGGAATCTGCTACCACGTAGTGTTCAAGTGTCTCAGCATGCCAGCCCTAGTTTATTCTTCTTCAGGCATGTGCTAATGTTCATGGTTGGATTCAGACACTAAGCAAGAGAGAAATAATTTGATCTACTACCACCAATCTGATGTGGTCTTTAAGTCTTACTTGTCCCAAAAAAAATCATTTTTACTCCAACAGAATATGCCAGTTTCATCGTTCTAAAACTAATTTATATCTCATCTCCCAGTCATATCTCATTGGCTCCACATCAGCATATGTAAGAACTTCCCATGAACATCAGACCATGTTCTGTGTTACCTTAGGGTTGTCTCCATGAAGCAAGCTTAGTGGAAAAAAAGAGATCAAAGAGACGAGAGATGAGTATAAGGAGTTAATTTGCAAAGGCCAGGACAAGAAAGGAAGTGAGTAGCACTGTGTGCTACTCAAAACCCCCTGCTTTCTAGTCCTACACGCCCTGGAGAGCCATGGGAACACACAGTTATAATGAGATCAAATTCTTCTGGATTTTTAATTTTTTAATTAATCTACACAGAGAATTAAGAAAATGTCCCCATGAATACAGATAAGCCAAATACTTGAAAGTGGTATCAAAGACTGCGAGGTTATTGATTAGTAACATACTATCTCTGGATGTTTTGATGGGCAAAGGATTTTTTGTTGTTGTTGTGGGGTTTTTTAACAAACCAGTAGTATTTAAAGTTTGTCTTTGAAAACCTTTTATCCTTTTATCTTTGCACAGAAAATACTATGCCACAATAGGATTCCAGGTAGTCACTCCTACCGAACATACACGCAGTCATACTGCTGTTGGAATGAATCGCACTTAGCAGAATAGAGCACATATTTGGAAAGTCCTAAAAGTGCCTCTCTGTATAATACCAAACCCCAAATATTTGAAAGATTAGAGATCCAGACCTAAGGCTGTCCTGAGTCACTGTAGTGCTGTCCCTGCATTAACACTGTAGCAGGGAAAAATATCACATCCCATACACACACATCTCCATATTACATATGCATGTTATATGCACCTATAAAGAGTTCATTCCAACGTGATAAGAAAAGGCAAAAGGGCTTGACACTGTTTCATCTATACTTCCTGGAATTTCAGGTACCTCAAACATGATGATGAAAATATTTGTAGTGTAGCACATTATGCTTTCTTGCAGTTCCTTGGCACAATGATAATTAGCCAAGTTGACAAAAGAAATAAATAAATGAACCACTAATAGGATTCAGGTGCGCATTTATAGACATTTGTTCTGAGTTTGGGGTGCAGGGGGAGAAAAAGAGAGAAATCTACATAAGAAAAATCATTTAGCAAACAGAACCTGTGAAAAGGCTGCACCATTCAAATGGCCTATGAAGCCACTACAGTCTGTGGGAGAGAAGAAAATACTGATAAATCAGTGATTTACATTAAGTTTTCTCTATGACCTTATGAATAAGTTTTGCTTTGTGCTTTGGTGGGATTAAGAAAAAAAGAATGATAAGCAGTTCCAGAGAAACTGATTCATTTTAATATGGTACTCTTTTGTTTCAGTTGTTAGCAAAGCAGTATCAGGGAATCCTTCACTACCACTGACATGATGAATCAATAACATTTACTATGACATTAATAAAATGCACCTACCTTCATAGTCAAACAAATTTTTAAAAAGTTCTGATCCCAGTTAATTGTTGTTATTCTCTCAAAAATGCCACTGGAACTTTAGTGCTATAGAAAAAACTGCTTCAAATTAGAGAAGAATTTATCCATTAAGACAGAAAAAGTTGTAACTGCAATTACATCCCAAGATCAGGAATGTTCTTGCCACATTCATAGTTTTAAAGAAACACAGAATATACAATCAACAGACTTAATGACTAGAGTAACTCGTTTCCAGCCTTGCTGAGCCTGATTATCACCAGTTGAAGAATGTATTTTAAGTTTTCATACTGAGAGAATTTATGGCATCTTCCTTAACAAGTTGAACAAAGGTTTGGATAAGAAACCAGTTGATTGCAACATGGAATGTACACAACAAAATAATTATCAAAAGGGACACACTCCTTAGACCTCACGGAAACACACTGGGGAGCATGCCAACAGTATGCTCTGTAGTTTTTGAGTCAGAATTACAGAGCCAAATAAAATATAAACTTACTTTTTTTCTGATCCATTTTTTGTGACACAGATGGACGGGTAGGACTGAACACTGGCAGAGTGGTCATCTTCTCTGTGTTGTCAAAAGAAGCATCTGTAGACCACAAAGTCAGCTCCTCTGCAGTGGCAAACAACTGGGTGTTGTCTTCAGAGTCCTCTGCCAAAGAAGCGTCATAGGCAGGCTGATGACTGAGCACTGTGGCGTGAGTTGGGGGAACAAAGGAATGTTCCTGGAAAGACTCTCTAAATATATTCGAGTTCTTGTTCATTTGGTCAGTGTGGGATAAAGACGTGGCGGTCCGGGAAGAGAGCTGTGTGCTGAGATCAACTGTGGGATCAGTCTTGGAACTATTTTCAACCATGTTTAGCAAAAGATCATCAGATGTTTCAAGGTCACCAATAACTGTGAGGCCCTCACTTCCATTTGAATAAAAGCATGTTTTTTCTAACACTCCTGCAAGAAAGGCAAAAAACCACCAAAATTACCATCACCTGGAAGAAAAAGTGTTACCAATTTGTTTTGGAAAGTTAATAATAAATATAATGACACAGATTTTAAAAGTATTTTTATTTCAAAATTAGAATTAAAGACAACTAAATTTAAGAATTTTATGTAGCAACAAAATAACAATAGCACATAAATCATGGTAGCTGTAGGATAAATAGAGAAACAAACGCTTCCATGAGCTTAAAATGTTTTAATCACATTTATAGTATGTCACTGAATACTTAAACGTTTAAAACTACAGAGTACAATTTCAAGGAGCTCCAACGTGCATTCATTCTATCATTGTGTTAACAAGCTGGACAATGCTATTCTTTTCTCCTTTTAAATTGCATCATCTCTTGTTTTCTTAGTACCACCATCTTCAGAAATCTAATTCTGAAGCTTTAAGGGAACCAATATATTTTTAATATATTTCATATTCACTAATTTGTAAAATGGAAATAGGCACTTTTTTCTCTACATAGGATTATGTAATTTAACTACCACTTCTAAATATAGGCCCATGAGTTCTTTGTCATTCTTCTCTGATACTGGATTTTAAATATACACTTGTTATCTAAAATTTTAGTCACTTGCTGGCTTTATTTTTTGATCATTTATTATATTATAGACAAAAACAGACTTTGCCTAGTTGTATGTGTTGAATAGTTGAGAATAATTATAATTCACAAATCAAAACAGCTGCATAATAGTAAGTAGATGTATCCCACAATTATTTAAATGTATCCCATAGGAATTTAAACTATATAGTAGGAGAATTGATCTTTAACCTATTAACCGGAATAATAAAGAAGATATCTTAAACTTGTACAGAGCATATAACTTAGTTATCTATAATAAAAACTACAAATACTATCTCAATTTTTTTAACCAAATATATTAGAGTCATATTTAATGCTAGAAGAGAAGCACCACTCTGTATTACAATATAAGAAATTTTTGGTAAATAGCAAAAGCAATTTTTGCCACTGGCTAGTCATGTAAAAGAGCTTAACAATCATACTAAATACAGTTCATCTAGACTTGATTATTAAAAAAATTAAAAGGAATCCTCAAAACATGAAGTCTCCCAAATGTTTCTAAGTGTCTTGGCAACAATTGATAATTTTAATAACTTTTCTTCATGTTCATTTGATCCTTCATTAGTTGTTTGGTACAGATGAACCCCACATGGCAGGGGGGTTGGATTTAGATGACTTTTCCATGACTCTATGACCCTTAAGTCCACAGAACACCCACCACCATCTCTGCTAGACTTCATTTTCAGTTTGGTTCTTGCATTTACCAAAATGGCTGCTTGCACCATCACCTCTCAGTCAGGCCTTGTACACCCCCACCACCCCAGGCTCCTTCCCTAGACAAACCCATCCCTCTGCCAACTGCAGGCACCACACAGAGCCCAGGAGGGTATCCCAAGCTCATTCCCGTTACTGAATTCCTCTTCTCACTTCTTCATGCACTCTGCTGCTAGAATAAATCAGTTGACTGGTCTGAAATTCAAGGACTGGGCAGGCAGAAGTGTTTATTAATCACAGCTACAAGTAACTAAAAATGTCAGAAGACTCCAACTGAAGTGACTTAGGGTTGGAAAGTTTTATAGGTAGGGATAAAAGAGAGTAGCTGAGAAGGGGCAATGTCAGCATTTTTTTTTTTTACCTGAGTAACCTTTAAGTACAGCAAATGCAAAAAGGAAGAAAAACTTGAGAAATTTCTGAAATATAATGAGTTTCAATGAAACAGTTGCCATTTGAGATTTACCATATCCTCATTTATCCAGCCTGGATTTTTTTGGCTCCAGCGTCCCTAACTGTGAGTAAATCTTTCTGTCTAACATCTACTGGACAAACCCAGGGGAACTTTATATATACATAAATGTTAAGGTTTCTGGTTTTCCACCAGCAGATGTTCATATATCATTGGGGTTTGGAAGAATTTACTGTGTGTATTTTACAGAAGCAACTAAAAATGTCCCACCTGCAAATTATTTAGGCAGCATTTTTTTGTTTGAGTCCTCTGGTCAAACCAAACAGGAAGAATGAACTTGCTGCATTTTCACAAATGGGGACTAGTATTATCATGATTTGCTAAAGTCTAAGGAAGAGTGAGTGGTTGTGCTCAGAAATTGTGCTCACTTAAATGTAGCTTTATTTGGATGCCAGATACTTGTGTTCAAATAAAGCGCTGAATCTCTAAGATTCAGAAGCCTACATTGTTTCAAGTTTCAAACTTAACTAGTGTTTTTTTGCAGTTTTCAAAAAGTTAAAATAAGCTTTTTAAACTCCTTTCAGAAAGTGCATAGTATTTTTCCATAATTCAAGAATAGCTTGAGGTATTTTTTCACATTCTCTCTCCTCCTCCCTAGACTCGTCTCTTCTCCTCCACTCAGCATAAAAATAGAAAAATTCTCTAAAACACTGGTCCCAAAGAACTATTAATACTGATTTAAAATTAAAGTTAAAATGATTAGCTATTTATATATCACTCAGCAGAATAGGAGGCAATGCATTACAAGATAGGTAAATTCTTGAAAGATATTTGCAAACCCCCTTTGGTTTAATACAGTGGTCAAATAAATACTGTGAAGCAAAGTATTGAAGCTACTCACTGGATTCTATCCTCTTCTCACTCAGACTTATTTCATTCTCTTTCTGGAACAACAGAAAGTAGCTATGTCTATCACTGCCATAAGGTCACTGACTTCTTTCACTGAGATCCCCAAATGCTTGTTTGCTTCTTCAACCCATCTTTCCAACAATAGCATTTTTGTTATGTTTTTACAGTTTCCTAGTGATAACAACTCCTCCTCTTAACAGGGAGACCACACAATGAGCCTCTTCTACACAAAAGGACTTCCTAATTGTATCATCTCAGCTGAAAATGAGTAGTATTAAAATTCTTTTTATAATTTTTTCCCTCCAAAATAACATCAGCCTGGCTCAGGTACATATGTCCTTGAAGGAAGCAGGCGTAGGCCTCTGGTATTCCCCACTTGCTGGCTCTAGATGACAATTCTGTTTCCACTTAGTTTGTAAGGAGTTTTGGGTCACCCTCCCGAGTCACCTCATTCTTCCCCCACATTTTCCTCCTATCCTCTCCTTTTACCAATGTGCCATAGCAGATTTAGGCACTTTATCCCAAGCTGCAGAGTCCCCTCTCTGGGTTGGGTTCCCACGTGCTTTGATTTTCATCCTTCCTCCCACCCTTCCTCTAAAAACCCTATTGTACATCTTCGATTAAGCTTACTGGATGTGTTTTTATAGCATCTATGTTTAAATTTGAAGATACCTAAGGAAACACAGTGATGCTTTAAAACAATCAGTTCCTTTTTAATCTCTTCAGTGAAATTAATTACTCTCTGTCTGTGGGAAAATTATTAGAACGACAGGTGCACGGCGAGCTCAGCTTCGACGGGCCCTGACGAAAACATCCTGGCCTTGAAGGAGAGGAAAAATGTAAACAGAGAAGCCCTAAACAGAAGCTGAGCTGACCATGCAAGCCACGAGCACAGGAGCAGGGGGGGATGCTGCCCCAGAGGTAGCCTATGAGACAGAGACACTGGGTGCATGAAACAGTGTGTGTAACCAATCACGGGGATTTGCTTGGTGCATGGACACTTTGTAACTAGATAAAAGGATGTGGGATAATGTAAATAAATGGAGCATTCACCATACCTCTATGAAGATCGTGTGTCTGACTCTGGAAACCCTCAACATCTGTCAATGTTTGCTGACAGATGTGCAACACATACAGAACATGCATTTTATTCATGTATACAGGCACACTGTATCCAACTATTCTTCAGACTTGAGTTCATACAGAGCTCTAGATAGTAAATCATTAGCCAGATAGCTAATTAGTTGAGAAATAGATGTAACCATTTTAGATTTGTGTCTCCAGCCACAGCTGGGCATGTCCAGATAACAGAAACATACAGTATGCTGGTACAAAACAGAGGCACTGGGACCAGACTCATTCAGTTCAAATTAAAGCTTTCCAGCAGTTTTACTGATCATTTTCCAGTTGCTGTTTACTTTAGGGAATGAATGTTTTGCTTAAATATGGACAGGTTTTAAAAAATGGACAGTTAACTTAAAAATGGACAGTTAAGAGATCTAAGAAATAGTCAGACTGTTCAGGCTAGTAAATTGAGATTCTGGCAGGGTAAACTGTGGAAGGTTTCTAGCAGTTCAGAGCAGGAAAGCTCAAAAAGACCAAGCTGTTTAAAAGCTAATGAGACACAGCAAAGCAGCCTACCAAAGTATGGGTAAGGGATGAGGCAGTTGCAAAGGAAACAAAGCTCTGCTTCACTACTACAACTGGCCAGCACATATGAAGTGCTATTTCTCCTGCAGGGTCTGTATCTATGACTCTGCACTCTGGAGAAATGGGCACACTACTGATCCTATGAAGGTCCCATAGTATACCAAACAATTGCGCATCAGTTAAGGTGCAGTAATAGACTTCCTTTCTTTCTTTCTTTTTCTTTCTTTCTTTCTTTCTTTTTTTCTGTCCGTCTGTCTTTCTGTCTGTCTTTCTGTCTGTCGGTCTTTCTGTCTTTCTCCTTTGTGGAACTGTAACTATAAAGAATTTTCCTTTCCCAGATAAATAACTGCAATGGGAAGCAATTATCGTACAATCAAACAAAAATTGATTTGGTATAATGCTTATTAGCATGTGAAGGACTTCTTAAAATGTTTTAGAACGTATTCTCTCTGCAAGGAAAATAACATTTATTCCTTACACAGTTTTCTTCTACGAGCACACCATACTCCTAGTGAGAGACAGCAAAGTATGAAGAGCCAGAATGTAAGTACTAAGAGAAATCAAAGCAAAACGTCTCAGATTGATATTTTCTTTTATGGACCATAAAAGTCTCTTGT
Organism: Dryoscopus gambensis; assembly: GCA_013389985.1. Classification (NCBI taxonomy): domain Eukaryota; kingdom Metazoa; phylum Chordata; class Aves; order Passeriformes; family Malaconotidae; genus Dryoscopus; species Dryoscopus gambensis. The sequence continues at coordinate 57,120 of WEIT01037754.1, forward strand.
ATCTTTAGTTAAAACAATGTGCATCTCTGCTGACAGTTTGTCTTTTCTTTGTACACAGTTCTAACAAAATTACTTTTTCAAGGCTTTGGGTCTTGAATACTCAGATAGTAAATAATTTTTGGATGATTGATTAATGCTGTATTCTGCAAACAGGGCCCTATGACATCTCAAGTAGGATATTCTCCATTACTACAATATAACTGTATTGCTCTTCCTGTCTCCTTCCACCCACACCAACTTTTGTTTCTTCAACATCAGAGCTTGCAATGATGTGCAGGCAACAAAAGAGATGTAGAGAAAATGCACAGAAAAGTTCTCAGGTGCATGCACATTTTTTCATGTGTATATGCCTTAATTAAAAAATATTACAGAAGGAAAAGAATAATTATCTAAAAATTTACCACAGGAAACAAAATATTTTCTAGCAAAATATAAAAGGTCTAATTTCCTGATGAGTTAATTACCAAAGTCAAATCAAAAAAGTTCATAAGGTTCTAAACTGTATACTGGAGCTTTCTATTTATGTTTTATGCACCAGTGAAATACACTAGAAAGACAACCACAGAATTTAACTTCTCTGTTTTGTGAAAAAAAGTAAAAACATAATTTCCTATTTATTAAATAATTTCTATTAGCTGTTCAGTATTATCAACTTATTTCTTATACTGTAAGACTTCATACCAGTATTTGAATTGAGTTATTATCGACCTGAAATGGATATGAAGTACTATTCTGGATATAATGTATTCTCAGTTACTAAAACAGACTATGTTATATTGCACACACTTTAAAGATGTCCACAGCATTAGTTCATTTAATTCTGGTCATCAAATATATTTTCTTCTAGGCTATCAATGCATAGAAAATGAAAGCTACTGAGAAGAATAGTAAATTATAATATGTGAATTCAAAAACTGCTTCGAAGGGACCTTTGCCAGTTTTAGACCTGGGTTGTAACACCAAGCCTTATTCTTTACCCTACACAAATTGCATTGACTTAAGAGGAGATAGTCACGATTTTTGCTATGTAGGTAGGATCAGAATAGGCCCCCTTTCCCAGAGGATTTCATACATTTTAATGACAGGTCGATACATGCCTCAGGAGGAGACTGAGTAGAGCTGATGTTAATACACCTCCTTTTTTATCTGCTATCTCACCAAAGAATGAAAATCTAGGACAGAGGATATGAAAGATACAAATGGAATGCTGGACATAAGGAAAGCAAATTTAACAGCTTCATATTTCCTAATTGCAAGACTTACTTGATCTTAATCCATTTCAGACTGTTCGTAGTTCAGAGATACAACCCAAGACGTACTTGTCAATCATAACATTTACTAGCTTCGGGGGTTTTTTGTACTTCCTTAACTTAAGCTAAATGAAAAGAACAGGCCTACAATGTCTTCTTGCATATCCTTTACAGACTGAATCGAGAAAACAGATTTAAATTGTCATGATTTTGAGAGTGCTTTTGAGCCATGTTTCATTTCTTCCTATGCTTGCTAACTGTTTGACTGTTCGATGTGCATTGCAATTGCAGTGTTTAAAATAGGAAAATAGATTTATATCTGTGTATCTGGATACTGGATACATTACCCCATTTGTTTCAGATGTGCTTCTGAAGTACTTAAGGATGCTCAACTAGAAAATACTCTCACTAACAAAATAAAAAGGCAAAAACCCCCAAAATACTTAGCACTGAAAGCAAATTTTTTTTCCTGAAAAAAATAATGCTTTAACCTAGTATTATTGTCTTTTTCATGTTGCAGTTGAAGCAGTTGAATGATAAGATATGTCAGCTTTTCTAAAGGTAACAAAGGAAAGACTTTTTTTAAAATTTATGGTAATAAATTAGCTCTTTTTCATTATGTAAAACATAAACACAAAATTACTTAACAGACTAAGCCATTATGAAATCTAAGATACCTTGAACCAGTTTCCATGAAACATATTTGGAGTTCTGCATTGATACATATTTCTTACGTAGAAGAACATAATTTTCCTTAGTTAAAGCGTAATATTTTGTATGCTGTTCAGAAAGATTTGTGGCTATTTATAAATTAAATTTCACCTGAAAATAAGAATCAGTTTGCAAAATAAGTTTGCATATTCTCAGCTTAAATAAACAGATAAATATTCCATTCTGCTGACAGTGATCTTAAGTTACAACAAAAATATCTTTTGTACTTATAAAACGACTGCTGAAAACTATCTACATTCTACATGTTCAAGGTAGTGTGTTCCTCAAAAGTCTACCTTGAGAAAATCAGAAAAGGTTTCCCCACCAATATTTTAAATATGTTTTAAAGATACAAATCTAAATAGCAGATTTATTTCTCTGCAACAAGCAGTCACTAGGTAGATTCGTTTGTTAGGTAGGTGTGTTAAGATATATGTCTGATGTCCACAATTATATTAGCACTTGAGAATGTGGTCGTAGTTTTAGTCTCCTTAATTAAAAAAACACTCACCTACAAAGGTAAGCAGGATTACCAGCAAAAGGATAAGGGCACAGATGCATGGAATCAGTATCAGGAGCAAAAGTCGAAGGAACTTGGCAGAAGCCAGTTTCTGAGAGCAACCATCCCCCATTTTATCCTCATCTGTTCCTAAGACCTGAAAAACATTAAAGCAGTTTTATCATTCTGGTGTCCATCAGTAACTCCTGTGTTTTCAATAGCAGTCCTCCCTCCCTATTACACAGCTACATGATTTAAATATATGCTGTAAATGGCTTATAGATTCTTCATGACAAGTTGTGTGTAATTTTTCTTTCTGGTGGAGTGTCTAGCACAATCCACATAATTTAGTTAACTTTACCAAATATCCACAGACTTACAGCTTCATTGAAATTTCTAAACATTTCTGATGAACTCAAGTTGGATAGGCATTTCATCTGAAAAAAGTGTGAAATACATAATAAAATTAAGGAATAAGGCTAAATACAGATTATCTTATAATTAGAAATAATCCATTACTAATTATTCAAGAGCTTCATGTTCTTGTTTCTTCTATTAAGGAATCAAGGTACTACTATAATCTTTGTTTTAAGTGACAATAGAAGATGACTTATGCACAAAAATGCTGTCTGGTTTTTTTAAAGTATTTTATAAAATTATAACTTAACACAGTATTCTGTAGAATTTGCAAATCACATCTTCTGTTCTATGAGTGGAATAAAAAGAATAGAGAAAAACTATTTTCTGAATTCAATTGAGCTGCACAAACTACAAAAATCCAAACCCCTGCAAATGCCTAAACATGTACTTTATATTTTTTAAACCTAACTCCATTAAGACTATGATCTCATATACTGGAGAAATGTTACACTTTTTAAACAGAAACAAAAACAAAATTCCAAATTAATATTTAATAGCAAGACTGAAATTGTTATGAAGTCAATGCCCCTTTATTTGAAACTGACTAATAAATAAAATTTTCCCTGTGATAAGGTGAAATTGGATGATAGGTTTATTAATTCCAGACAGTGTCTTCCCAAAGGATGAGTAATAGTTTATCCTCTTCGTCAGGAAGATCAATCACATTGAAGTTGGTCGTGTCAGGACACAGGAGTAAATGCATCCGTTACCCTGACAGCCTCTCCCCAAAGAACCCCAAGAGACCCAAGTCTACAACATAAATAATATTAGTCTTGTACATGCCAGTCTCTGTGGGTTATCCCTCAGGCTGGCCCTGCTGAACGTGCCTTTCTGTAAAGAGCGGGTCATCAGACTGACTGGCAGACAAACAGAAGTTGAACTATTTCTTAAGGACCTGCTGCAAAGATTTGTGGGATTTATACCATTCCCACAACTTCACCGCCCATTTACTGCCTTGAATGAGAAGACTGTAGACATAAATAGGATTGGCAGAATAATTTCCCATCATTCTCCAATGTCTCTTGTTCCAGCATGGCACAAAAACTATTTGGAAGGAAATTTTCCTTGCTGATAATAGAGTTGTCAGCTATTCCTGGTACCCCTGGTTACTGGACACTGCAGACCCTCTACACGGGGCAGAAACTAAGAAAGCTGCATTTGTGAAGTTGTACGTATCTTTTCTGACACTGCTAAGCATCACGTCATCTGACCACTTTAGGACTCATCCTGTGCAGTGTCCCATTTGACTTCTTTTCCTAGTTTCACTGTTCAATGTAAAGACAGTAACACTGAAAATGCATACGGTACTGGCATAGTGTGAGCTGCTAG
>WEIT01037754.1:61350-76837 GCA_013389985.1 Dryoscopus gambensis
GTGATTCAGTCTCAACATAGTCCTACTGGTAGGTTTATCTAGCAAGCAGGATGGTAACTTAAAGATGTTGGATTTATCTGAAAATCTGAAACAGCCAGCTCAGGATGAGAATAAAGAGTGGTAGCTCTGACTGTTGAAATAGCCCGAGTGAGATGACAAGGTCTGTAATCTTATCCTCATTTTCCACAAGAGAAATATAAATAATATTGGAAAGAGTTAATTAATTGTCAGAAATTTTTCCTAATCAACAGCTTATTCAGAAGTTGTAAATGTTTCAAGCCAAGATTTCAGGATATCTCAGCTTAATTACTGCCCTTATCGACAAGTGACATCTAAAACAGTCAGGCATGGATAAAGTTAAGGCTTTAGGTGAATATTAGGAACCGCAAACCATATGACATTTAGACAATACCTGTTTGACTTCCTGCAGTCCACACTTGTCTACATTTTCATATTAATGTCTTCAGTGTCTGCCTGACATTTTGCTTCTGGTAATGCTGGAATACAGCAGCTTTAGCTGCTGTACTCATAGCAGGCTTCCCTGAATTCCACAGCCTTGGTTTGCACAGCGTGTATTAGGCCCCCTTGTGAGTTCTGAGCACAGGTAATGGAGGAAAAACACAACTCTGCTATGAACACAGATCTCCCAAAACACTGCCATAACTACTTCTGAAAGCACAGACAATGGTGCAGTAGATGAAGCTCTCCCACAGGAAATGGGGCAATGGAGTTCAATACCCTCTTTTGCCTGAAGCAGTTAAGAATTAGATCTACAACTCAGTAGACTATCACAACCACATGAGCACAAGACACTTCTTGAATCAGAGCATGCCATACACTCTTGAAATAATGATATTCTGTAAAAAAGAGCCCACTTCTTCTGGGCCAGACAGCAAGGAGTAGGACCATCACTACACAGCCCAGTGATCAGGGCACTCAGGAGCTGATTCTTAGTTTCTTTAAGACAAACAAAATTTAGATCCAGATCATTTTCCTAAAGAAATGACTCCCAACCAAGATGCACTTCTTGCAAGTCCCAAGCAGAATTGTCCAACTCTACCCAGTGTAATACAAAGTAAATTCTGACCCATGACTCCACAAAGAGTTTGTCTTAGGGGTAAAAACTTAGCAAGAAAGAACAAAATTTTATTCTCAAATGATTGAAAAAAAAATTCAGAAATAGTATTCATCATCACTTTTTGATTCTTTTTGTGAGGAGGGGGTTCTTAATAATCTCAAGCACGAGTGTTTAACTGAGAGCAGTTACCACCACTGTTGTACATATGCCTTAGAGTTAACCTAGCAGAAACATTAAATGTGTGCCAATTAAAGCAGTGAGCTTCTGGTGATCCTCTGTTTCTGTGAGAAATGCTTTCTGAAGCCTACTGGCATTGTGAATACTACTTACTTTACATAAATGTTCAATACTAAATGAGAACATCAAACATTTTCTTTCTTGTCCACTCCTGAAAGCAATAAATCTCAATCTTTGTATTGACAGCTCACTGCCACAGATTTTAAAATGGGCTGTTGTATCCAAGTTTGCTTTCAGTGACTGGTCCAGAAAAAAATGTTGTATTGTTAAAGACATGCTTCTCTAAGCACCATGAATTGCTTGTTCTGTAGAACAGCAAAGTAAATATTTATAGGCAACTAAACAGCATGTGGTATTTTCCCCTTCTACAGGAAAAGCCCTCATGAAAAACCCTACACCTGTTTAAATCATCATCAGTGACTATGCAAGCATAAGCTTAATTTTTCCAGTTTCCCAATTTTACCTTTTTCCATCACTTGAACACCTACATGAGTTTTTTTCTGTCAGTTTCTGTGATGAATATGAACTAAAACTAGAGAGAGTGCTACTGGTTCCTATATCAACAATGAGAATTTAATGAAGTGTCTTATAGATAAACATGAATGCATTACACCTACTGTTTATATATTCCCTGATAGTGGTTCTTTTCCTCTTGCCACCAAATATTGCAATACACAAAGAGTACATGCACTAGCTTAAAGTGCTCTAGTATGACAATGGTATCTGCAGAAACGTCAGACATGCTCTGTTCTCTCAGTTCTAATAAATAATGGAATAGAGGCACAAATAATAGACTAAAGACATAAATAATGGAATCTTCAGATAAAAATGGGCCTATGGAAAGAAACAGGGGTGCAAAATGCTCATTCCTTGGCTCACTTTAGCTTTTAGGTTAGTGGCCGAGATGAGAAACCAGTCTCCCTCAACTCTCCGTGTAGTTAATAGTTTCTCTGACTCATTCTCCAAGTCTGTAAGACTGAGGTAGCTGGTAGATATATATTTATCTTCCTTTCCAAGGGAAGGACAAGACTTACAAGCAGAATCCTTTAGGGTGCTCTGAAAGAAATCAACCCTAAATGCTAAAGATTTCAGCATAAAATAGATTTAGCCAAAAATCTATAGCATTGGACCAAAGCATATTCTCAATACTTGAAGAATACTGGTGCAAGTTCTCTTCCTACCACTGTTGTTAGAAAACGGTAAGAAATATTTTTCTGAATTCAATACTAGGTGCACTACAGTTAGGAAATAAGGGTGTTTGTTTTTTAAGGCAGGAAGTCATTTGCTTTTAATACAAACAGGTTTTGTATTTAACAAGGATATAGTTAGAAGAGACGATGCCTAAAAACATCAGATAATTTCTTCTGACAGCTAAAAATTTCGTCCCTTATGAAATTACATTAACTACTGCTTATCTGAGTGGCATTCTTTCAGTAATGACTGCAATAAAGGAAATAGACTAAAAAGAAATTCTGAGCTACTATCACTATAGGTTTTTTAAAAATTCTAGGTTTATCTAGGACTGCTGGATCAGACTGCTCAGTTTATTTTCTGGAACCACTGAGACAGAAAAAAGTAAGATGGAAAAAAGTGTGTAGTCCCATCTGACTACTAAAAGACTAAAAATTCATTGGATCAAAATTCACAGCTTATTTTCTGCAAGACACAGAAAAAATCTCATCTCATGGCTGTCATTTCAATAACATGCCTGTCATATTAAAGCAGAGAAATGACAGATTACATTAAGATTTATGGGTGAAAAGCGTATGGTAGCATGCAATTTTCCTTTTAGATACTAAAAGTATCTAAGTTACTGGTCTATAAAACAGCCTGAATCATGGTATAAGCACTCGACAAAAATATCTACTGCTGTTGTCACCACAGAACTAACAGATGTTCTCCCAATAAAGAAGTATCATTAGGGCTAATTGCCTACTGTCAGTACCTTCTGTGCATGATGGGACTCTACACAGAAATGTAGAAGACACCTCTTAGATCAGAAGCATTAATATATCTTGAGCAAGCCATACACCAAAGCATTATGTAGTATTTTTACTGGAAAGAAGTGGAAAGAAGTACTACCATGAAATGCAGAAAGAATGTCATTAGGGGGCAATAAACAGGTGACCTTGTAGAAGTCTTCATAATGCCATTGAGGTCTGCTGTCCAGCCAAGCAGTAAATATGTAAGATTACAAAAACTATCTGTAGTTCTTTCCATATCGCTGATATTGTTCCTCTTCTAATGCTGAAGCAGTGCTCAATTGTCAGCTCCTGTGATTTCATCCACTCTTATGATGCTGGTCTTAAATCTCTAGATACTGGACTGACATGACCATACCAGCCATTATAGCTTTCCCTTTGCCATTAAAGGAAGATAGTTCCCACTTGTTATGGCTACAGAGCAAAAACTGAACGTGTGAAGTGTCAATGTTTAAGCACAAAACACCATATAAATATAAATTTAACCATACTCATTCTTACAGCCTTTTCTAATCAACTCATAATATTCAAATGCCTGGTAAGGAGTAAGAGAAGCTGAAAATGGTCTACATTTTTTGTCAGTTCTGTCCTGTTTACGTGAATATTAGGAGTCAGCAATGCACCTCCATTTGACTACTTTATTGTCAAAAAAATATAACACCATACTTTAATAGTCATTGTAACAAGTAGAAAGCATAAGATAAATCCTCCAACAGTACAAAGTCACATGCTAAAAACACAAACAGGCAAAAAGTTGCAAAATATTTCATTTTCAGTGTTAGAGGAATTAGAGAACCAAACTGAAATGGACCCTGAAGAATGAATGTTAAGGTGGCATAAGAAACTGGATACTAAGCAGCTTTTGTCTGCAAATACAAGCAGTACTCAAATTCTAGTGTACACAAATAGAAGAACAGAAATGTCATAGTTATTCTAAATAGAAATAGTGCCATTTACATGAAAAAAATCCTCATGCAGAAAAGCAGCAAAAAAACCCCCAAACACCTTTTCATACAGCAAGGCAGGAAAAAACCCAAACAAACAACCCTTTTCATACTGTGATTCGGCAAACATGAAAAGCACGTTATTATCATATGAATTGTTATTTGCCAGTGAAATGCACTATTTTCCTGATAGTTCAAGTTCACTGTAATCTTGTAACTTCTCCCAGGGAAATCCATATCCTCAGAAAAATTACAAATTGCTGACATAATTAGTTAGAAGTTCATTTTGATGATCAGACCTCCTTTCCCTTCCATGAAATTAACCAATCTGAAATACACAGCATCCCAGTAAGGGAGATGTCATATAAGGCTAGGCATATCTTTCCAAAATAAATATTTGGTTGGTGCTAGACACCAGGTACAGCCAGATTCTTTTGGTTGAAACATAAACCTGAAACATATTTAATCTTCCTCATGTACATTTTCACTTAAAGTAAGTAAAGTGTAAAGTGTAAGTGAAGTGATGTTTCATCTGCGTTGAAGAAGATGCAAGGTCTAAAATAAGGTGATTTTTTGCCTTTCAGACTACCACAGAGACCCACTGTCACTTCTGTTCAGGTGACTTTTCAAGCTGTTTTTAATCCAGTTTGAGAAACAGTGTTGCAAAAATCCAAGTTGGTCATCACCAGAAGTCAGTCACCAATTCAGATTTACAAATGTTTATGTGATATTCTTTCCTTCATTTCAGTTGCACAAATTTGGGGTTCTAGACTCCTGACAATTTCAGCAGTTTTGTGAGCCACTGAAACAATTTTGGAACTGAGAAATTGAGGAGATACACAGGAGAAGCTCGGAAGGGACAAGGTGACATTCAGGTATGTATCACCACGTTCAGTGACAACACTGTTCTTATGCAGGTTCAGCTTCAGTTTGAGCAATCCAGCAGAAAGTTTGCTGAGACCCAATCCAAACGCACACCTACAGTGTTCCAGTTAGCTGTGTGTGGGAGACCCTTCGCTCCCACCTGCCAAGCCAGATCTCCTTTGGCGTGTGCCTGCTGTGCCGTCCAGTGTGACTGCAGATACTTCATGCACAACCCACCCTCACTCTGCATTTCTAGCTGAGGTACAAGCAGCTGTCAGGGCCACCAATACACACTTCCAAATCTGCCTTTATCTGGGGTGACAGATGAACGCTGTGTGGCTGGTGGTGTTGCCAGCACCCGAGTTATTACCTTTACAGTGCATGCACAGTTAAGAGAGCCTGCTTCTGGTGCAACTTCTCTTTCATAATTCATTCTTCCTTTTCTGAAGGCTTTGAGGAAAGTGGAAACAAGTTGGCCACTCAGACACAAGCACTGAGGCCAGGCAATTTGGAGTTCTGAGTTTATTCTCATTTCATCTAGTTCTTTAGGGAAAGAAACACTGTTCTATCCTGGCAATGTTGTGGATTATAAAGGCACCTTGAAAAATATCTATTTGCTATGAAAATAAATATAAATAAATAATTTAATAATTGGTCTCCCTGAAAAATATTTTATTTAGAAATCAGAAAATTATCGACAAGCAAACTATTATCTTGATTCTCCATTACAGGTAATCTGTGCTTAACATCTCACACAAAAGATGGAAGTGGAAAAGAAAGGGTTTTCTTGGATTCCATGTGTGATACCAATAACTGTTCTCCATATCAATATAAATAAGAATTAGACACATCATTAACTAACATATACAGTCAGTACCTATCAGTCTTCCAAATTTGAAGACAGGGAAAAAAGGAAATTGATCATTAATGGAGAACAGTAGTGTCACTCTTAAATACCAATATGTTGTAATCCCTTCATTTTTAAAAAGAAGTCCTCTGAATAATGATTCCACTTTGACATAAATTTTAATTGCTTACACATTTACTTATATATTGTACATATTTACAATTATTTAGAATTTCACTGATGTAAACTTGCAACTACTATGGGAATACTTCCCACATTTACAATGGAACTTTGTTGAATTTTTAAGAATGTTCAGATTAGCAAATAGTACAGCTGATGGCAAACTTACTACAGTTCTAAGCTCTCTCTTCTTTATTACTCACAGCTGGTGGCAAAGATGTGTGATGTTGCCATACCTCGTAAGATGAGCAAGGTTTGGTAACCATATGGAAGATAGCAGAGATTTTTAAGAAATTGAAGTGAAAGGCATTAATGAAAGGCAATAATTTTAAGGATTAGACTATGGTTAGCATTATCTGGTATTTCTCAGTGCCAGAACACGAACATCCATTCACTTCAGCAAGCAGTGGGAGATTATTGTGGGGAAAGTACTCTTTAACTAATGCAGAATTCATGCTCTAGGGGTTATTAGTTTTCTTTAAGCTGCTACAGCTTGCAAAAATTACTCATGAAAGTTTCCACAGTGCCGTGCTGTTTTTCTGAACACACAGAGAGACTATTCTAATGCTTTCCTGACTACCCAGATGTTCATTGCATTGAGCTAAGCACACTGCACAGCGATGGCAAGCCTCTGGCTACACACTGCTGAGAATCACAACCCAGCAGGCAGGGAGTAAACATAGTACCCTCTTCAGGTTCCTGCTTGCTGGGAATTCAATGAGCGGATGTCTGCAGAAGAGCCATTAGCACCAGAAAGAAAAATTTGAAACCATAAAAAAACCCATTAAAAATCCTTAGTAGCCTACTTTTTGACAGTAAAAAGATTTGGAAAAAAAACCCAAAAACATTTTGAGGTGGTGGAGGGATAGTTTTAGAGGAAAACCTCCTTTTAAAAGAATCTTTCAAGCCTGGAAAACTAGAAAGGGCAAAAAGAAATCCCACCTATCTTGTGGCTCCCATTCAGTGTATCAGTCACCCACTGCCTGTGCAGAAATCCCATCAGAAGCCCCACCCCACACAAGGCAGTTAGAGCTCATAACTGGACATACCTTTTTTTCCTGTTAATGCTGCATCAGGAGGCTTAACCCTCCGAACTTGGAGGTGACCAGTACATCATGTCTGTGCCATGCATATTGCAGATTATACAATTGCTTAACGCATTTAAAATCAGAAGCTTTCAATTACATTAACTGGATGGTAAAGTAGAATGCAAGATAAAAAATTGCAGGCATCTTCTTAGAAGCATTTGTCTCTTTATTTTTCATGCATTTCTCATTAAATTTTTCACTTAAATGCATAGTTATTTTTAAACTATAAACATCTGCCTAGAAGAAATTAAAATTTAGGATCTTAATATACAATGTTAACTTTACTGACTTGTTTCCAAATTGTGAATAAAAAGATACTAACCCGTGGACCAAAGATAAGGCCAACAACAATATTAATCAAAGGAAAGGACATGATTTAGTGTTAAAGCAAAGCCTTCTCTGTTCAGCATAGCTGGATTTTTATTTGACCTCTTCTCAAAGATGAAAATGGATTTACACAGTGTCTCAAAGGTCAATAACCTATTACCTAAAAAATTTAGAGGTGACTCATTCATTTTTCAGTAGGATACCACTTTGTTCATGTCATCTTTGAACATTTTGCTTCTGTAAAAGAAAATAAAGAAAGAGAAGGATATTTTTTGAAACTACCAGGACATTGTGACAGAAATAACTGGAGAGGTGACTAAAGATTAAACCTATTCAATATTGCTGAACTTGCAAAAAAAAAGAGCTGATACAGAAAATTCAAGATTAAGTGGGTTAACAAGGCACTTACATTGGCGTATATATTTGACTATGACTTTGTTATCATACTAAAGTTTTGTGGATCACATAAAGATTTATGGGATAAAAACATCCATCTAAGTCACTGAAACAATAACAATCTGGTGAATTATTTTGCCAAATAAGAAAAATCCTACTGTATTTATGGCTAGGCATATTCAATTTGCCATCCCTAGAGCAGATGTCAGGTTTCTGCCATTCACATTTTCTTTGAAAAACTCCAAGAGTCGTTGGATAATCCTATCTAAGATAAGGAAAAAGCAAACAGAAACCATCTGGATTCTCAAACCATCCAGACCATCATCAACGCTATTCCGTATCTCCCACTTTATTGGGAAAAAGATTTGTTAACAACTTTTAAACACATTCAATTGTCATTTCAGACTTCCTTTCCAGCCTTGCCTACGTGCACTACAAATTATTTAAACGAACACCCTTTAAATGGCTGAGCAGGGACAAAATGAAACTTTAAAAAAGGCATTTACTACTTACTTCTTTTGTTACATAGTTGCTACATATCAAAAACCAATGTGAGAAAAAAAAATAAAAAGAGAAGAAGAAAGATAGCTACTTACTCTACAGTTCCTAATATTCTTTCCAATATATTATCCATTTAGACAGTATTTGCAGATGCACAGAACTAGCATCTTTCAAACAATAAAGTATCTCTCAGCAACATCTGAGTCATGGCAAAAATACACTGGTTGTTAAGGCAAGGTGGGCTCAGCTGTCTGTGTTTCTTCCTGGAGATGTGAAAATGCAGGAGGCTGGGAAAAGCCTGAGAACTGTAGCATGTGCTGCTTCTATAATCTCTCCAGGTGCCACTGGTTTCAGGACAACTTTAGCACAGGTAAAATAATCCACCCAGCAAAATATCTGACAAAAAAACCAGCAGCAATGGAAGACATCTCCATGTCACTCCACTGTCCCATGGAAGTCTGGAGAAGACATAATTGTGTATTACCGCTATATGCTGTACTATTACATGAGTGCAGAGCTGCAGGACCGAGAGTTGTGGGATGGAAAAATCTTCAACGCTACCTACCAGTGGTTTTATTTCTGAGAGAATGACCTGACTGCTTTCTGAAACTTAATGAGATGAACCATGTAGGGAGCACATAAGCAATTTCTCACTCAGAGGCAGAAGAGGGGGGAAATGAGAGTCTGTTTCCTTAGGAAATGCTTCCTGAGTCTGTGATGTTATCAAGAAACTTCCAATAATGTTGGAGTGACAGTATAGGCTATTTTGAAACTAGGAGTTCTTTGAGGTGATGAACAGTAATAGGAATTGCTCTGGGCAGTTACTACTACTGTTAAATCACTGCTAATTCAAATCTCTCTCTGTCATCAAACAAATCAGTTGTGAAAGATTCTAGCACATTATTTTTTTAAAGCACCAGGTTCTGTGTATGGCAGAACTGAGTGTTACAGTTTTTAGGAAGGGAAGAAGGGAAAGACAGTCTTTGACAACCACTCACCAGTCGGTCCCAAAGCAAGAGCACCATCCACTGAACACTGGAATCTCCCTGAACTACAATACGTGAATTGGAGTAGATGAAATCTGATACAGTCCTAAAAAAGGGAAACTCTACTCCCACTTCTTTTTCCTTAAAGGACTAGGTGAAGATGAATTAAATGTCCAAAATACAAAATACTTCTTTTGCAAGAAGAAGTTAGCCTTGGAATTTTGGAAGAGCAATAGCTTACAGGAGCACCTGCAGTGATGCAACTTGACAGTCTTTTTTCCCACAGACTTACAGGACCTGTCCCCTAGGGGCAGGGCTTGAACCATCACAGCATAAACTTCACCATTCAAAAGCAGGTCTGTCAGGATCTGATTTTCAGCCTCTATTCACTTTCTAGAGGGCAACGTGCTAAAAAACTACCTTATGCTGGAAACAACTCTAACAAAACCAGAGAACTGTAAACTGTGTGGCACCCAAACAAGCAGATGCTTCAAAGGTTCCACTCTAATGACAGAGATGATGAAAGGGAACTGAAGGATTGCTGGATTCTTTTCATCCCTTCATGCTTCAGGGATAGGGGAAGAGGGACAGGGAAACAGAGAACCACAGAGGCAACACTGCTGCTCTGGTCAGTACTCTGGCCACCATTTCTGCCCTGATTACATGGACATCTGTGTAGGTGGCAAGCTGCTGGCACTGGGGGGACTGCAAGGTTGGCCTCCCTGAGAAGAGAGCAGGAGCTGTTGTGTGCCAGATACGTCCAGTTCCACCTGGACCCACACCACAGGACACAGCTGAGCCCATCAGCCAAGTTCATGGTGCCTCTGTGAAAAAGTATTTAAGAAAGGGCATAAACACCACACAGGCATAGAAGCAGAAAAGGAGTGAGAAACAGCAGTGCCAACACCAAGGTCAGAGAAGTACGTGCTCCATGGCAGAGCAAATACTCCCAAAAGAACTGCAGCCCACAGAGGATCCACACCGGAGCAGAGGATGAGTAAGAACAAAGGAGTAGAAGAGAACCACAGTCCTTCCCCGCACTGTTCATTGCCTCACTGAAGGGACTGAGTGCCACCTGTGGTGATAACAAGGGGGAACGAGCAGAGTCTGGAGTGAAGCTAAGTCTGGGAAGTGGGAACAAGTGTTGTTTTCCTGAAGTGTTTTAATGCTTGCTTCTTTTTATGTTTTTGTTTCACAATATCCGAATCAGTCAATATGTATTAATCAGTAACTAATTAATAAACTAAATGCTCCACTTGAGTCTGTTCTGTCCATGATGGTAATCAGGAAGTGATCTCTCAGCCTTTATCTTTACCTGTGAGCTTTCTCATACTTTCTAGTTTCTCCCCCATCCCACAGGACATAGGTAGGGAGAGAGCAAGTGGCTGTGTTGTGCTTGGCTGTGGGCCGAGGCCACCCCACGACCACTCCCAGAGTCGGCTGTGCTCCAGTGGGCACTGAGGGCCAAGAACTGTGACATGGATGCACCAGAAGGACAAGGCATAGCAGCATCAGACAGTACTTTCTGGTGTGTGTTGCTGGCTTTATCCTCCAGATATTCAAATTTCGCAGGTAAAACAACCACTAATAACATATGCACAATTTAGTTACAAGTATTGCTTTAAATTATAATGGCTTGAAACCGTAGCCAAGGAGCATCTATCCCTTCGGGGGAGCAGTTGCCTGCACAAGGTAGGCACAGGATGGAATCTAATTCAGATTGCAGAGGTAGCAACTTTCTCACCTCTTTTTGAAATGTGAAGCTCTTGCTTGACAGTCATCTCATTATTATTTTTACATTTAGGATATTAAACCATTATTCGTATTTCTTTCATCTTTGCTGGGTAGAAAGACAAGCCAAAATTAAAAACGCTACTTGGAAAGGGAACTTGTTCTGTTCCACAACAAAAATGAATTATGCTTTCATCTGACAGCGAGAAAAGCATTCACCACTGGGGCATTAAAGTGCACATAGATTTAGGAGCAGGGGGAAGCTCTCAGTGCTGACGGGAGCGCCCAGGGGACAGCAAGAGCCGGGCCCGGTGCGGCACCGAGAGCCGCCGGGACCTACCGGCGGGGCTCCCCGGCCGCTCTATTTTTACTACGGTATGTTTTGCATTCAGACTTTCCACTGGAGGCGGCCCGGGTCAGGGGATCCGCTTTGCCGGGGGAATCTGACAGGTCAGCTCAGCCAGAGTTATTTATAGAGGGCGGGGGACTGAGGGAAAGGATGCGATCGGCATCGTATTCTTCTGCCGCGGGACTGCGGACTGCGAGAGGCACCCAGGAGCAGCCCCCGCTGCGCCCTCAGCACAGCCGGGCAAGGCGGCCGGGGTGTGGGAGCCCCAGCCCGCTGGACACGAGCTGCCACGAGAGGCAAAGGGACAAAGCCCAGGCGCTCTTCCTTCCCTGTTTCCCCCCTCTTTAACTCATGCAGCCTCTCGGGGAGTGAGGGCGCACCCCACGTACGTGCTGGCGCCCGCAGTTACAGGTCCCAGCAAGCGGAGAGGGGGGCTCTTGTGCCCTGGCACCCAGACTGAGGCTCAGCACAGTTCTGGGTGAAACTGCGCACGCTCACAAGGCAACTGACTGCGGAGGGCCAAGAGAATTAAAAATTCAGAGACAATGAGAGTAGTCAGGCTGGAGATACCTGGGCACTGTCTTCAGTCACTGTTCTGAGTGTGAAGGCCTATTACAAGGAGGATTTAAGCTTTCTTTGTCCTGCTATGACAATTCGTCCCTTCACAGTGGGTTATCACCCGCCCTTCTCTCCTGGCACAGAAGAACTGTATGTATCCAGCCTGCCACTTATGAGGTCCATTTCTTTTTGATAGGGAAAGAAACTGGGACAGACTACAAGCATCAGTATTTCAAACTGTAATCAGACTGCCCCCCTCAAGCCCTGCTGCTTACTTAGCTGCTTCATCCTGGAGGCATTTAAGTATCAGGAGGTGTCTGGCAGACACATTTGGAAGGGCCTAAGCTGCATGTGCAAGTCTAAAACTGCCCTGCCGCAAGTGGCCTGACATCCGCCCCTGCCAAACCCTGGCTGGCATTCAGAAACAAGACATTCATCTCCCCTTGGAAGCATTTTGCTGAGGATACCTGACACGCTGACAGGATTCAGACTCTTCCCACAAAATGTAGCTATAGCCACCATCTTTTAAAACCTGACCACGCTAGGAGACATTGCCATTGTATGTAACTGCCAAACAGCATGACCTGTTCAGCCTGAAAGCAGATGACCTGGTACCCAGGGCCTCCTGGTCCAGGTGGGGTCAAAGCCACAGCACCACTTAAGGAAATGCCAGTAGTGCTTATATTGTGTCTCCTGGATTGGGATGACCTGAATCTGCTGGCCCTCAGCATGGCAAAGATTCACAAAGCTCAAACAGCCACTTAGCCACACTGATTGAAGTGCTGTCTTCCTGCTTGTGTACAAAGGGTTTGTTTATGGTTCAGCATTTGCTGGTTAGAGTAGCTGAGTAGGAGTCATTGGATTTCTTTGCCAGATATAACCATCCCAACATTCCATTGCCTGTTCCACCTTCTCTTGAAAGGACCATTCTCCTTCTAACAAATGAGATTTCTGTCTAGCTGCTTATCCACCTCAGTCTCTGCACACACTTCTTGTCTGGCTATGTGAGTAATGAGAAGAAATTATGTGTCTGGCAATACACGGACTTAATATAATGGCAGGACAGTAATGTTCCTCAAGGGAGCTGAGTGCTAAGACCTAAAGATGTATATCAGCTTAGCAGGAAAAGAAAAAAAGAAAAAAAAAATAGGCAACTCCTACCTTCAAGTGAACCCACATTTTAAAATAATTACTGGCACTGTTAACAGTCCTGGCTTTCACTTGTATCTGCAGACATCATCTAATACATAATTAATAGCCAAACAAAAATAGAGTTATATTAAATCGCCCTGTGCACATTTTATAGAACACCTCCAATAATGACACATTTCAAACCATCTACATACAATACTTTTAATTCATCAGACACTCAAGTTATCTATATACAGTCAAGTGCCAGCTAACACTTGTGGAAAGGAAGTGAATGTTTTCTTCAGTATTTTATAGTTCCAGCTCCAAAAGACTCAGGAAAAAGAATATTTTGTCCTGATGGCCTCATGAGATACTAAGTGCACAAGCAAAGTCCTCTAATATGGGAAAGCGTGCTGTGCTGCCTGGCTCATCACCATAAGAGCCTCCTCAGGAAAATGATTGCTAGTGGCTATCTTAAAAATGCATGCTGAGTAAGGATTAGATGCAGGCTTGAAGGGCTGGGCTTGTCCACAGGCAAAAAGACCCATCCCCCTGTTGGGGGACTCCATAAATGGCTTTGGGAGGAGGGAGAAAAGTAATCAACATTTCATTTCTAAAAGAGCTTTGAACACTGTTTAGGATTCCCTTGTTCACCTGGACAAGCCCCCATCTTTCTACAGAACCCTGATGTCCAAGATGCTCCGGGGATGCCACCAGCTTCTATAGGGATACAGGCATAGCAGTTTTCTAATTTCTTGTATTACTACTTTTTAGTTGCTTGGATTATCTCAGTTAATCTCTGTGCCGCAGTACCCAAGAAGCTTATAACAGACATCTCCAACTAGAGAATCCATTACAAAAACAAACTAAAGAATTTAGTCCTGCTGACTGGTCCATCTTCTAGGAACACAGGAAGGGTGTAGATAGCCATATGGAAAAATCCACTACCATACTCTTACTGCTGAAAGCCAAAACTTCCCAAGAGATCCCATGAATGCATTAAAAGCTCTAGATATTTGATTTCACTTCAGAGTTTCACCATCTCAACCAGACTGCTGGTAATTTAAGTAAATTAATTAATCGCCTGCCATGAAATGCATCCAAGGGTTCTGCATTTTAAATCAAGTGAAGCAATGATACTACTAAAGTATACTGTTGTGTTTATAAACTTGCAAAACCCGCAGCAGTTCCGTTTCGGTCGCGTACGATGGGTGTGACAGCGCGAGAAGCTCCGTCGCCCTCTCCGCAAGTGCCGTGCATCAGGCACTTGCTCACTCCTGCGCGGTCCTCGCCGGTCCCTCCCGGCGGCGGAGAGCGAGAGGGCAGCCGGTCCCTCCCTGCGGACACTCCCTGTCGCTCGCCGTGGGCTCCATTCCGGCCCCGCTGTGCCGCTGCGGCCCCTGCCGTGCCTGCCCCTCTGGCAGCGCCACCTGCGCCGGGGACACCGGGGAGACACCTGCGCCCCGGCTCCCGGAGGGAAGGGCATGCTGCGGGGACCGACTCTGCAAGTTCGCACAAACGCGGCAGCCACCTTCTTCTGCAAATTCCCTCTCGCCTCCTCTTATGCAGCCTCTCCAATAAGGGCAGACCCCTCATCCCTCCTCCCAGGTGTGTGCTGGAAGACTGCCCATACCCGCGCTATCCCCTTCGGACACGTGCAACCACACAAGTGTGCTGGCTCTGCCTGGAAGGATCAACTGCCCCCTCTGCGACCCTGTACGGAATAACCTCCTTCCGTGGGTGGTGGCGGGCCAGCGGTACCATCCTGCCGGACAGTCGTGGGAGGGGGTGGGGGTCCCTCCACCCGACACCAAGGCGCACCGACGCAAGGGTAAAGCCAGCTCCAACTGATGCCGGGGGGCAACTACGGCGCCAGGGTCACTGTGCATCGGCTCCCCGGGAGCCTGGCCGCCGATGGAGCTGCCATGACAGTCCTACCAGAGGTTAAGCCCAAACTTTGCTCTCGCAAATCCTGGCCGGACCTTTTGTCGTCGGGTTCGGCCAACTCCTCCCCGCTCCTTCCAGCGGCAGGGCATTTAACGGGCACAGCAGCCCCGCTGATTTTCCGCGCTGACTTGGTGAGAAAACCGGGGCCAGGGTGCCGCTCGGCTCTCCCTGAGACGCCAACAACGAGCGCTTGTTGGCTGCGGCTCACCTGCACCCCGCGCCTCTGAACGCGGCCGTCCCCGGCGCGTCCCCGCAAGTTTCGACCCTGGAGCGCGCCGGGACGGCCCCATCGCGGCAGGTTGGGCGCGGGCGGTCACTTGTCCCCGGCCACCCCCCAGGCC
>WEIT01037756.1:5610-15678 GCA_013389985.1 Dryoscopus gambensis
GTGGACGGCAGCGCGGGGATGCTGGAGCAGGCACGGAGCACCGGGCTCTACCAGGAGCTGCGGCTCTGCGTCCTGGGCACGGAGCCGCTGCCCGCGCCCGCAGGTAACGGGAGGGGCCGGACCCCTGGGGACCCCTCGGTGACACCCGCGTGTCCCGCAGGTAACGGGCCGGCCACTTGGTGGGGGGAGCCCCGGACGGTCCCCCTGGTGATGCCCCGTGTCCTTGCAGAGCACTACGACGCCGTGACGGTGGTGGGGGCCCTGGGCGAGGGGCAGGTGCCGAGCACGGTGCTGCCGGAGCTGCTGCGTGTCACCAAGCCGGGTAAGAGGGGGGCCGTGTCCCCTCCCCGCCGGGACCCCCGGGGTGGTGGGATGAGGACAGCGGGCCCCGGTGGATGTGGGTCCCCCGCTGGACCCGCGGCACAGCTGGGACGTGGCCTTGTCCTTGCTGCCAGGGACGGGCGATGGCACGGGGTCCCTGACCCTGCCCACTGCCAGGTCCGGGCAGCGGGACAGGGTAGGAGGTGGCAGTAGTAGTGCTGGTGTGTGAGAGCCTGTGCTCAGGCGTGACATCCCGCCCATCCGCTGCCCACTGGCCCCCTGTCCTGCCCATCTCTGCCTGCTGTCCTGTCTATGCCCTGCCCACTGCCCTGTCCACGCCCTGTCTGTGCCCCTGCCCTGCCTGTCCCCTGCCCGCTGACTCCTGGCAGGCTCTCGGTGCCTCCCCGTGTCCCCACCCTTTCCAGGGGATGCCACTCCCAGAGAGGGACATCCTGTGTCAGTGTTACCTGTCTCCTGTCCCGCAGGCGGCTTCCTGTGCCTGACGACGAGAAGCAACCCCTCGAACCTGCGGTACAAGGCGGACCTGGAGGCGGCGCTGGGGCAGCTGGAGCAGAGCAGAGCCTGGCAGAAGCTGCTGGCCCAGGAGGTGGAGAACTGGGAGAGGGCCACCACCGAGGAAGAGAGCCCCCAGGGCACCGGCTACATCTCCGGGGTGGTCTACATCTACCAGAAGTGCCCAGTGCCCCACCTCGAGGAGGGCTGAAAGCCCGCATGGCTCTGGAGGGGGGGTGAGCATTTGGCCCCTTGTAAAACTGAGCCCAGTGACCCCCTCCTGGAGCAGGGCAGCTGCTGGGGGGTGACAACATTTTGGGGGAGTTTCCCCATTCCCTTCCTTGGTTCCTTCTCCCCGAGGTCTGGGCTTGGGGCCGTTTTCTTCTCCTCAGCATAGGGAGGGTCTCCTGGATTTGCCAGGGTCTCCTGGGCACCACCTTTAGCTCTGACATTCAGGCATTGTCCCCAACACCTCAGCACTCACCAGGACATCTCACAGACCCACATGGCTGTTCCGAGGCATGTCCAGTCCAGGATGTCTTCTCCCCACCTCGCCCAGCTCAGCACTCATGGTCAAAATCTGGATCCTTCTTCATCTCCCACCCCCAGAGTCTTTTGCTGGGGACTGCTAGGGGTGGGTCCCCATTGCTGTGTCCTGCGGCCTCCCATCCTCATCCTCCCCAGGGGTGAACCCAGCCCTGAGGTGCAGGAGCCTCCACATCCAGAACCGGAGCAGGAATGCCAAGGTGGCTCCCAGCTGGAGAGGCTTTCCAAGCGCCACATCCGCCTTTCATCCCACAACAGCTGCTGGAATCTCTCATTTTCCCACAGCTTTGTAGTTAATGGAGTGGAAAATGAGTTTGGAAGGGATTTGGGGAGCTGGTGGCTCCTCCCCACGCAGAAGCCACCCAGCACTGCCTGCCCAGCCTGTTTCCCCAGCCCCTTGCTGGGCTGCCTCCACAATTCCTCCTCCACTGCTCCCTTGGGAACTTTTTTACCCAAATTTCTTGCTGGAATATTTGGGTTTTTTATCATTTTTCCCATCCCTCAGACCTGTTCCTGCTCATCCCGTTCCCATGTTCCTGGGAACAGGTTGCATCCTTCCCCTCAGGAGCTCTTCACCAGCGTGAGGCAATGGCTGCATCTGTCCGTGTCCCTCACCCAGGACATCCCACATCTTCCACGCTTGCCCTCCCCATGGCTCTTGTCACCCTTCTGCTTTGTCCCCCATGTTTTGGGGTCCCTGTGCCCATGTGTAGCTGTCCTACTGCTCCCTCCCCATTTGTCTCCAGCCCTGTCCCCTGGGCAGCTGGGGGTTGTGGTTGTCCCCAGCCCTGCACTTGCTGTTCAATAAACCCCTGTCCCTGCTGTCTGCCTGCTGTGTGTTGTTCCCAGAGCAGTGGGAATGTGGACCCTCCAGGGCAGGTGGCCAGGAACCTCGGAGGGGGCGTTCAGCCTTTCTCTGGGGTCCCCTCCCAGTCCATGGGGGCTCAGAGCCCCTGGTGTCCCCCCATGCCTCTCCTAGTTCTCAGCATCCTCTCCCTGTCTCAGTTTCCTGCTGCACGGAACACCAGGAGCACCCCAGCTGGCTACTGCTGATCCCCATGGGAACGTGGGATGTTCCAGGTGCTGGAACACAGCAGCTGGCAGGGCACAGCACCCCAGGACGCGTCACCATCCTCCCCCCACCGCGCTGTTCAAAATGAGCCCAGGCAGCCTTGGTGGCACCAAGATGTTTATAGTCCCTGCCCTGGGGAAGGGCACACATGGGGACCGTGCTGGGGTCAGCCAGCGTGGGGATGGGCAGGAGGAGGCAGTGCAGGGGCAGGGACATGGGACAGGGGACAGGGACAGTGGTGCTCTGCCTTGGGCTGGCACCTGGGCACAGTGGCTCACACATAGTCCTTCATGGCATAGCCCATGGGGCCACAGGTTTTCACTGCCCTGTACTTCTTGGGGTAGGGGTCCTGCTGGGACTGGGATCCCGAGCAGCACAGGACACCACCACCGAAGAGCTGCAGGGCGCTGGAGGCCCAGCCAATGTAGAGGGCAGCCCCCAGCTCTCTCTTGAGGGCCTCAGGCACCATGGGGTTGTAGAAGTTGCTGACGATGCTGTTGGCAGACCAGGAGACAGGGATGAGCAGCATGATGCTAGCCATGATGAAGATGACACCTGACACCGCAGAGATCCTGGTCTTGGTGCCGTTGTCGTCCACACAGCGGGTGCAGTCAGCTCCTGAGAGGGCCATGAGGCAGGCGAGGAAAGCCACGAAGATGGAGGTGACCACCAGGGCACGAGCAGCCTGCAGGTCAGAGGTGAGCTCCAGCAGGGAGTCGTAGGCTTTGCACTGCATCTGCCCCGTGCTCTCGTAGACACAGTTCATCCACAGCCCCTCCCAAAACACCTGGGCCACCACGATGTTGGAGCCGATGAAGGCCGTCACCTTCCACATGGGCAGGGCACAGGTGAGGATGGAGCCCAGCCAGCCCAGTGCAGCCATCATCAGCCCTCCCATCTGCATGGTCATCATCGCCATCAACAGCTCCTGTGGGGACAGGGCACAGGTGTCACAGGCACAGCCCCCAGCCAGGGACAGCATGGGCTTCGTTTGGTGTGTCCTGCTCCCCACTGGGGTGGGAATGGCTGCAGGACCAGCATGGGGACATGAGTGACATGGGGACTCAAGGGACATAGGGGCATGAGTGGCATGGGGCGGTGCTGCAGGACACGATGGGGACCTGTGTGGCACAGAGGACCCAGGCCCTGAGCAGGCCAAGGCACAGGAGCCCCCGTGTGTCACACTGTCCCCCACACTGTCCCCACAGCACAGCCTCTGCCATCGGCCCTTCCCAGGGCATGACAAGGATCAGGGAAGGGATGGCTTTCGGGGAGCAGGATGGGGGGCTCGTTGTGCCCATCCCCCAGTGCTCCAGAGGGCAACCCCCCCACCCCACACTCACCCCATGTCACTGGCCATCCCCCAGTGCCCACCCCACGTCCCACTCCACCACTGGTGCTCAGCCTCCCTGGCCATGAGCCTCGTGCCAGGGGCATGGGCAGGGAAGGCAGCCCCCCACCCCCCTCAGCACTGCCTGCTCCCGGTTTGGCCTTGCCCTCACAGCCGTGCTACAGCGCCCTTTGGACCTGGGATCCCCTCTCCAGGAGGAAATGGAAATGGGTCAGAGCTCAGCTCTGCTCTGATCCTGGCTCTGGGGCTCAGCACCTTCTGTGATACCATCCCAGAGCAGCCCCAAGAGGGCAAACCCTGGTGAGGAGCTGCAGGGTCACCACAGATGGCGTCCCTGGGAGAGGGGTGGCTGGTAGAGGGACACATGTCGGCCACACCAGCAGCTCCACCACGTCACATGTGACCGCTGTGGCCCTGGCTCAGCCCAAACCCAGCTCAGCCCCGCACAGAGCAGAGTTCACCCATGGGCGCCTGTGCCGCGCTTGGCAGCTGGGACCAGCCGGGGTTTTATGGCCCTGAGCTCAGTGGGGTATCGGTTGTGCCCGGCACACCCTGCAGCTCTTGCCAGAGGTTTCACCATCATTTCCCCTGTCCCAGTTTCGGTTTCTCCAGCCTCTCCTCTCCCGTTGTATCCCCCCCCCTCCTTCTCCAGCACCTTTCATCCCTCAGCAGCCTGATGGACACCCAGCACTGGAACTTTGCATCCCCTGGGCCATGAGAGCCCCTTTGGGCCAAAATCACAGTCCCCCTCCCCGTGCTCCAGGCAGGCAAGGGCTGGGATCATGGGAGCCATCCCGGGCACCCCTCCCCAGCCAGCAGGACCTGGGCCACAAGAGACACCCAAAAAAGGGTGTATGACCGCTTGCAGGGGGACAGGTGGTGGCTCCATGGATACCCAGGGGTACTCAGCAGAACACTGTGCTCAGATTCCCACCTGGCCACCGGCACGGCAGGGTTAAAGGCATATTCTCCACCATTCCCGTGCCCCGTGAAGGCTCTGGGGAGCTGGGGGCGCTCAAGCCCTCAGATCCAGATGAGACACCCAGAGCCAGGCGGAGTCATCCCTCGTCCCCACGAGCCCCGAGGCGGGAAGCAAGGATGTTCCCAAGCCAGAGGAGCATTTGCCGTGCCGGAAGCGAGATAGGCAAAGCACCCGGCGCTGCCCACGCCGGCCCCGGGCGCTCCCAGCCGGGGTTGTGGGGTGGCCCNGCCCCGACGCCGCGTCCGGCGCCGCCGAGGCTTTGTGCCGTGGAAGCAGCCTCTGTCACCCCCGGGGCCGCTCGGGAGGGGAGCGGCGAGTGATGCCACGGCTGGAACAGGCAGCGGGGATCTCACGAGGCTCCGAGGAGCAGATTTGGGTGATCTCTCAGGGGGACGGGAGCCCAGGGCACAGAGCACCGGGCTGTCCCACCACCTAGGCGGGTGCTGGAGAGGGTAAAGAACACGAGGCACAGCGGGGTCTGAGCAGCTGCCGTTTAATGCGGGAAGGCTGGACACGGGGACGGACGGCAGCACAGCCAGGGGTACCGTGAGACGCCACTCCCGGCCTCGGGCGCCCCACTCTGGGGCGATGGATGGGGTCGGGCCCAGGAGTCGCCCCCTCCATGCGGGGGCACAGCCCCGCTCCGGTCCCGCCTCCACGACCGGTTCTCCCAGCCCGGCCGCTGCCTGCCCACTCCCAGGATAATGATGCCCCCGCCCTGGGGAGCTGCCGCGAGAAATCACACTCGGTACGGCCGCTCCGAGCCCCGAAAGTAGGTCAAAGTCAAAATTTAGGGAACAGGCAGGTGAGAGCCCCTGTCACCCCTCAAGAGCCTGCCGGGGTCGGCAGAGCCACCATGTCCCCGTGACCACGTGGGACAGGTTCGCTGTCCCTACCAGCACCGACACCGCCACCCACCCCGAGGGACAGACACGTCCCGGGGAGCCTCACGCGGGGAGAGAGAGCCCTGTGCCACCCGTGGGACGGGCTCCTGCGAGCCGTGTCACCACATGGCGCACCCGGATACCGGGAGCCAGGAAACGCTCGAGCAGGGGATCAGGTGGTGTCTCGGAGAAGATGCCTCAGCTGGATGCTCCGAGGGGAGCAGGACCCCCACCGCGGGCAGCCAGGACAGGATCTCCCTGTTCCCTGTCTCTACCGAGATTAAAGAATCGGCTTGAATCCGGGTGGAACAAAAGCGGCTCTGTCTGCCCTCCCTCGCACCGCTCCGGCGCCCGACTGGTCCCAGCCCAGCCGGGGAGGTTGCGTGTCCCGGGAGGTCCCCGCTCCCCAGAGGGGCCGGGGCGTCCAGGCAGGCGCGGCGGCTCCTACACGTAGTTGCTGGCTGGCAGCGAGCGAGCAGCCGTGAACTTGGCGGAGTAGGGCTTCTCTCCGCGGGGGGGGCAGGTACAGCACAGGATCCCCCCCCCCAGCAGCAGCAGCGCCGAGGCCGCCCAGCCCACGTAGAGGGACGACCCCAGGTCCCGCTTCTGCGAGTCGGAGACCAGCGGGTTGTAGAAGTCCTGGATGATGCTGTTGGCTGACCAAGAGATGGGGATGAGGGTGAGGATACCGGCAATGATGAAGATGATGCCAGAGAGGATCACGACCTTCGCTTTGGCGGTGTCGTCCTCCACACAATTGGTGCACTTGCCGCCGGCGACGGCCAGCAGGGTGCCCAGGATGGCCAGGACGATGGCCACCACCACCATGGCACGAGCAGCTTGCAGGTCCTGCGGCAGGGCCAGCAGCGAGTCGTAGACCTTGCACTGCATCTGCCCCGTGCTCTGCACCACGCAGCTCATCCACAGCCCTTCCCAGATGATCTGTGCCACCACGATGTTGTTCCCGACGAAGGCCGTCTCCCGCCACATGGGCAGCGCACAGCAGAGAATGGAGGCCAACCAGCCAATGACGGAGAGGGCGATGCCCAGCACCTGCATCCCCATGGAGGCCATCGCTCGCTGCCCGCTCCCCTGCCCGCCTCCCGCCGTGCAGTGCTAGCTGCCGGGACTGTGGCAGGCATTATATGCCTTTGCCGAGGGAGGAGCGCCGCCGCAGCCGCCGGTCTGCTGCCGGCACCGGATGGAGGGGTAGAACCAGTTTCCCGGGATTCTTCCACTTGCATTTCTCCCTGCAGCGAAGACACTTAATATCCCGATTTCTCCCACAAAGGAGGACACAGGGGACTAGGATCAGGCCACGCAGGTGCAGGAGTGCATCCCATTGCTTCAGGCAGGCAGGACATGCCCAGGGCAGCGCTGGGGCTCAGCCCGGGATGCTAAAGGGGAAGAGCCGGTGTCCCAGCACCAGGATATCTCTGCCATCACTGCCAACACCTTCTGCTCCATCACTTGGATGGGGTCCCTTCATGCTTTCATGCCTCAGTTTCCCTCCAGCTCATGGTGACTGCTCCAACATTAGCCCAGCCTCCAGCCCCCCGCGGCCTTGTGCCAGGGGAGCAGCACATTGTCCCCTCCGGCTGCTGGGCTCCGTGCCCGGCAGGACACAAGTGGCTCTTGTTTGCTCCTTGGCATCCATACCAGCACTTCCCTGCCCTCCATTAGGCCTCAGGCAGGAGGTGTCACCACCCAGACCCACAAACCGGTTGGACCAGCTGCCAGTTCCCCACGAAGGAGAGATGGCACTGCCTGGGGCAAAGGGAGGGGGCAGACCCCAAACCCAGCCCACCTGTGCTCCAGGGCCAAGTCAGGGTTCACACAGCCACCCTCAGCCCCAGCTCTGCCCTTGTCCCATGGCCTGCGTGGTGCGGTTGGGTGGGTTGGGGCTGTGAGGGGCAGATGTGGCCTCACAGTGTCCCAGTGCCGTACCCACTGACCCCAGCGCTGATGCCATTCTGAAGCTGACCTGTCCTCCTTTAATCCATGACTCCCACACACGTCGCCTCCCTGCTCCCTCTGAGCCCCTGCAGCACCTGCACAGGCACAGCATAACACCAGACAGATGGCACAGACGGACAGATGGACATTGCACTGTTTCATCACCCCAGCTTAATCCTGGGCCTCTGAAAAGATAAGAGGCACTGAGATAATCTTAGTTTTCCCGAGCACTGGGGTTACCATCACAATCCAACCATTTGTGTTTATTGCTCAGTGTGATGGACTCTGGAGCTGCTGCTGCTCATGCCAGGATGTCCCTGGGCATCGTGTCCCAGTGCAGTGGGACAAGCCTGGTGGCCCATGCCCTGCCGCGCCAGGAGGATGCTTGGGGACACCCATGTCTCACAGCAGACCCCAACATAAGGGGCTGGTCAGGGTCCTGCCTGCCTGACTTGTGCTGGAGGACCCACCCACCGCCCAGGCTCTGTCCCTCTGTCCTGCTGGAACACCCACATTGCTTACATGCCAGATGTCCACCCTGCAGCCAGAGCCTCGTGGTCAAGGGCTCCCTTTAATCTGCAAGGCTCCAGAGCATCCCCGCCGGGGCCAGACTCTGCCTGAGGCTTTCACCTCCTAGCTGGCTGCTGTAACCACCACATTATTTGGGGTTGGAGAGAGGCACACCCCAACGTGTGTGTGTGGCACGCATGGGCCGTGTCCCCACAGGCACGTGGGGACATGTCTCTGGGCTGGGAACAAATGGCAAGGTGGGGACTGGGACTCCCCCACACACAGCACATCAAAGCTTGAGCTGCTCATACTCCCCCTCCAAGGCAGAGCAGGCGCCAGCACGGCCTCTTGACAACCAGTTACTGTAATTAATGCTGGAACGTGACATATTCCAATGGGCAGCTGCCACACAGGGACAGCCCCTGTGCCCTTCCCCACATTCCTCAGTGACACACCTGCCTGGACAGCACTGCCAGCCCCATGTCCCCAGCACTGTCAGCCAGCAGGACCAACAGACACCAGCTCGGCACCGAGCAGAGGAGCAACGGCCGACCCCAGTGCCCTTGGAGCCCGAGGATGGTGGTGCAGCACAGGTGGGACCACCGAGCGCCTCAGGACACACCATCCAGGACAACCACTCCATGGACAGCAGCCCCACAGGCCTGTCCCAGTGCTCATTCCCACTGCATCCTGCAGGACCCCAGTCCCAGCTTTGCCCCAGTGTTACCTGCAAGGAGCCATGGCACAGGCACGTGTCCTGCTGGGACCACAGCCCCATTGCTCAGCAGGGAGCTCCTCCACCCCAAAACAGGGTGCTCAACACACTCAACCTATCCCAAGCCTTCACCCCCCAGCACCTGCCCCAGCACCCAGATAGGTGTGGATGCCCTGCCCCAAATCCAGAGGGATTTGAAGGACATGTGGGAGCCTGGGTTCCCATCCCTGTTCCACTGCACTAAGAGGGCTGGGGAGGGCAGAGTTCCTGTCCTGGCACATCCATCAGGAAACACCTTCTGACACTTGTCCTGGCTTCACCAGCATGGGGACACACTGCAGCCCCTCGGCTGGGCAGTGAGGCCATTCCCAGGCAGTGAGGTGACATTAAACCCAGTGTCACCACAATGCCAGGCACTGACCTTTCTCAGGGCAGAGGATACCTGCAGAGAGAGAGGGCTTGGGGCACGAATCTCCCGCCAAAAAGGGCTTGGGGACATCCCCACCCAGGACACAGGTGACAGTCCCATCTCACACATGCTATGCCACTGAGCCGAGAGCCCCTCATCCCCCAGGACCGACGCATGGACCCACCAACTCCGCTACCTCAAGGTCCCAAAATGGCAGGTGAGACTTGCCAGCAAACGATGATCCACCGGGATCTCTGGCTTCACATTTGCCAAGCGAGGCACCGCCAGCAGCCCTCCCGCTCAGACTGTGAGGAGCGGGACAGCCTCTCCACGCCGGAGGCCGAGGATTAATTACTGGCAGCCCAGAGACTGAATGTTCCCAAAAAATATCCTTGCCCAACATAAACCCCTCCGACCGACTCAAATATGCACAGTCAGGTTGTTTCTCGCTATGGGAAAGCAAAGTCTTATCGGGAGGGGAGCCGCACGCTGGGACCTGAGGGGTCCCTGCGGGGAGAGACGGGACCTTCGGCCTGAAGTCGCTCTGAAAGTCCAAACTCTGTCCAGTTTCTGAGCAACAAGTGGCTACCAGCAGGGACAACACCCCCAAGCACTGCCAAGATGGTTGGCGAAGGGACGGGGGAGATGATGGATCAGGAAAGGGGTCACGGGCGGTGCTCGAAGGAACCAGGATGCCACGGCAAAGCAAGCCCATCAGAGCTGCTGGGGTGGGGATGCCCCAGGCATGGCCCAGCATCCCCCAGCAAGCCACCAGCCCCCTGCCACATCCCGCCGGTCCATGTCCCCCG
>WEIT01037756.1:28449-38890 GCA_013389985.1 Dryoscopus gambensis
CTCGCCTCCCTCTCCCGTCCACCCGCGCTGGGGCCGTGTAGATCTCGCCTGGAAGCGCCTGGCGGGTGGGAGATTCTTGTGCCACAGAGAACCGGGGCAGCGGCACAGAGCTGGTTCTTCTTTGCACTCGGTGGGGTTTGCCACACACGGCTGTGTTTGGAGCAGGTGCCTCCCCTCCGTGTTGGGTAGGAGCTGGTTTGGAACTGCGGGTGGCTGAAGTTTGGTGTGGAGATGGTGTTGTTGCAGGTTTGACATTTATTTAGAATCCTCTCAGCTAACTGTGCTGTAAGCATTGGCTTCCCTAAACCAGCTGCTCTGATGCCTTTGGGTTTTCCTGCTGAATTAACTGAAGTGGGATGAAGTCAAAATAACCCATGTTAAATTGGGGGTTCCTAGAACATTACTGGGCGCGTTATGTTAACTGTCTCATAAGGATCCTGATGGTGATTTTGGCAATGACTTGAAGGAAGCTGACAGCTAAATGCTGAGGAACTGCATGAGCAACTCAGAGTGCTGAGTAGAAAATGGGAAATGAGAATCTGACACTGTGGCCTGGTTAGTTTGGCACTGGACTTTAGGGAGACCACACATGTTTTACCAGAAAAAGCAAGCTGCAGGAAGAGTTCCTAATGGGAACAGAGAAACAAGGGAGGGAGAAGTGACATTTGTTCTGGGAAGCAGAAATTTTGCCTGGGTTCATGAATATATTGAACACAGGAAGCTGGGTTGGAGGTGGTCTTTGGTAACTCACTGAGGAGGAGGAGAAGGGTGGGGGGGTTAACTCAGCTCCCACACTGGTGCAAAAGCTGCTGTGCTCAGGTTTGGTGCCTGTGTGTGGCTCAAAGCTGGTGGAAAGCTTGACAGGGTTTGGAGATGTATGAGGTGGGATTAAAGGTGAAAAAAGCTGCCATGTGGTGCTGAGAGAACTCCATCTGCTTCCTCCAGCAAGAACTTGAGAGAAGATCTGGCCAGTCTGCGTCTGCTTGTGGAGAACAGAGGTTAAACACTAGGAATTCAGTCTGGCTGGTGAGGGTATATGTACATGGAACCCAAAATGTGTATCTTCAGGTGATAGAGATGCAAGCATGAGAACAAGCTTTCCTCAGTCAGTCATGACTTTGTATTGGCTGCCAACTTTTACATGGATGCTCCATATTTTTCTTCTTTTAATAAAAGCAGCTGGGCTTACAGCCCCAGGAGTTTTGGGGTCTGCTCTGCTTGGGGGTCTGTGAGGTGGCTGTAATGACTTTCAGGGAGTTTGCTGGAAGATGGACATGTAAGTAAACTGGGAAATAAATGTAAAAGTTTCACTTATAAATTTCTTGGAACATCTGGGTTCCCCTTTCCTTTGCTGCGTTCTCAGGAATTTGTTTATCTCGCTGTGCCAGTTATTTAATTTTTCTGAGAGAGCCTTGACTGGGACATTTCCTCAGAGGTGTCATTGCTGTGGGTTTTGTGGCAAGGTGCTTCCAGCCCTTCTGTCTCAACAACAGTGTCACTTACCTGTCAGATATGGTTGTAACAAGCTAAAAGGGAAAAAACCAAACCCAAACCCCAAATCAAGGGAAGTTTTAGGGGCAGATCCTGCCACAGAGACTTTGGAGAATGCTGCTGTGCCAGCTTTTATTGTGATCTCAATCTGCCAAATATGCACTGGCCTGCTTTTGTTTTTTGTTTCTGTGGGGCTTCTCAAAGTCTCCCTTGTCCCAGCACTGGCGGAGCGCAGGGATGATGTGAGCAGCCTTTCCTTGGCCTGGTGCCTGTGTCTGGCTGAGCTTTGCTCACCTGGAGGCAGGTGCCAGACCTGGATGACTCTAGTCTGCCCTGTTTGTGAGGATTGCTCTGGGAATTGGGCCTTCTCCTCCAAGAGACGTGGGTTTAGTCTGTACTGTTTGAGACAGAGCTATTTCCATTCCTCTTCTCTGTCCTCAGTTTGTTTTAGAGGCTGCCATCAGTGGAGGGAGAGGGTTGTTCTCAGTAATACTTTGGTAAGTGAAGAAAAAGGAGGGTAGAGAGAACTGAGATTTTGCGGGGGTGGGGGGGCAGTGTGGTTGCACTGAGTGTGTGCAGTCGTGTTGGAAATGACTGAGCATTGTTTCACAGGACAATCCAGCACTGTCATCTAACCCAGGTTATTTTTATCAGAGAGAAATGTGAACAGAAGGAAAAAATCAGTGTTGCATACTTGCACATCACACTCAACTTCCCAGGACAGGCATGCTCCCCCAAGGAATTAATAATTATCAAACAGTTATGAAAGCTCATACCTTTCTCTTCCCCTTCCGAGGCAGCTCCAGCCAGCCAGTTTCCCAAGTGGTTTTGGATTTCAAGGGGGCTCTTACCGTGAGGCTTGTCGCTCTTTGCAGAACTAGATCAATGCCCTTTTTAGATAATGATGAATGGAGATGAGAGCTATTTAAAAAACTACTTTGCT
This sequence comes from Dryoscopus gambensis, assembly GCA_013389985.1. Taxonomy (NCBI): domain Eukaryota; kingdom Metazoa; phylum Chordata; class Aves; order Passeriformes; family Malaconotidae; genus Dryoscopus; species Dryoscopus gambensis. The sequence goes on from WEIT01037756.1 coordinate 30,884, forward strand.
TTTAGCAAATTAGCATAACAGATTAATCCCTGCTCGTAATCCCTGGCCTGTTCTCCAGGAGGATGCTGGGGCTGTGATGGAGCAGGGAGGAATTTTGTCTGGTCACTCAGAGCACGTTCCTGGCTGATGTAATCCTGCCCCTTCTGTTCCTCCCCGGCGCTCCTGCAGTTCCACGCACTCCCAACACCCTCAAAGGATAGGATTTCCCTCCGGAGGGATCAGATGATTAGCTTATAAATAGCAAATGCCTGCTCAGGCCTACTTTCCAGGGTGGTTTGGTCCCTGTCCTGTTCGAAGCAATGAGTACAACTGCATCCGCACCTTGCGGCCCAGAGCAGAATCCAAAGAAAGGGGGATGCTTTCCCTTGAGATGCTGAATTTCTGCATGGAAGGAAACTGCCCTGGTGCGAGGTGCTTTGGCTTTGCAGCCAGAGCCTCAGAGCAGGGGATTGACTGCGAGGCTCTGGCAGCAGCAGTGTGCTATGCTCCTGGATGTGCCAGCACGGCACAGGGAAACTGGCTCTTTTCTCTGGGAATGTGAGCTGAAATTGAACTGAAACAGGTTCAGTGGCTGAATCGTGTTTGAAATGAACCTGTGTTCCTTCCAGGAACCCTGTGCTTATAGTGGGGCACCCTTGTCTCAGAGCCTGAGCTCTTGGAGTCCTCTTTGAGTTGCACACATTCCCCCTTAGCTATTTCCTTACAACTTTCCTTCCTTTCTCTCTATTTTGGTCAGCCCTGGGCTGCTGAGAGTGACACATCGAGGTTTAGGGTCTGTCAGGACTTCCAACACAGCTTTCCCACCGCTCTCTCAAGAGAGCTTCGTTTGTGCCTGGCCTTCCTCGTGCTGACGTTTGATGTGCAGCCTCCGGTCACTCTGACATACCTGGGTTTGCCTCGGAGCTGGAGAAGCCCCTTCCCAGCAGGGTGGGAATCGAATTGTGGGGATAGTTTTCATGGGATTTGTTTTGCAACATCATTGTGCAGTGATCTGTGTGTGGTGTGTCTGGGAGCAGCGTCAGCCTTTCCAGAGGTAACTTTAGTGGGACAGAGGATCTGCAGAACTAAACTGACAGTTCCTACTCTTAACAGCAGTAAGGCCCTTGTTGTTACGTACTACTTTGTCTGTGCTGCTCTTTCTCAGTCGGGAGATGCCCTCAAATTTCTTCTTCAAGAGGGAGAAGCCTGCCCAGGGCCTATCCCAAGAGAGGAGAGTTATGTGTCAGTGTATTCTGTTTCAACATGTATCAACTTTCTGGCCTCAGGGGTTTCCTTTTATGTTGTAAGCATTTGTAGGCGCTTTATTCCCTGTAGTCTCTGATGGAGAGCATTCCTGATCTGCCTTCCCTCGTGGATCCTATTGCTTAACTTCTAGGTGGAGTGTTTGCTCAGCAGTGTGTGTGATACAGCTGATCTCAGGCCCTGCACACCTGGGAAGGTCGTCTGGCCTGGCCACGCATGACAGAGTTTTGCTTTTGCCAACAATTATTTTTTTGGGGGACAGAGACACTGTGCTGTCTCTTGCAAGGGTGAGGGTCTGATCCCACCACAGAGATGGGCACAGCATTCACAGGAAGGATGGTAGTTAGGACTGAGGTTTTCCTAAGCCTTTGGAACAGGTTTTGCTAGAAATAAGATAGGTGAGAATGTTCTGATAGCAAAGTACAGGCAACATATCAGGTACCTCTGTCTGGATGGTGACTCTTGCTGAGGTTGCTGCTCTGTCAGCTCCTCCCCTCTTTGGAGGAGCCTGTGCTGGCAGCAGGGACAGAGGTAGACACGGCTCACAACTTATCTGCTTGGGGGCAAAGTCTTCTAGCTGAACTTAAGCCCAGAATTGCAGCGGGGTATTCTCTAGAGCTCAGCTTTCTGCTGTTTCATGCTGTCTGAACAGCACTGGCTGGGAAGCAGAGTCCTTGTTCCTTTTCCAACCTGACCAGTTCTTCGCTGATAAATGAAATTGTGGAATTGTTCTCAGAACGTGCTTGGACATGGCACTGCCTGTGAGTGACAGCTTTATGGTAAGGACCCTCAAAGCATTTCTGCTCTACAGTCAGTTCAATTGCTTAGGCTCTGCCAGCCTTTCTCTGATGGTCCCTGCTGAAGCTGAGGACCACTCTGAGTGAGCGAGGGCTGCAGTTTGCATTGTTCCTTCTGGAAGCTTCTGAGGGTTTTGTTGGTTTGTTTTATTCTAGAAACTTGTTGAAGTAGACAGCTTCCCCCAAGTGGATGAGTGCCTTGTGGCAATCCAGCATGAATCTATTCAGTTGTCTTTCTTGTTTCAACTGTGCTGCCTGGATTCAAAATAATTTTTTTTTTTTAAATCTTTCAAAGGACTCAGCGGAAGTCTCCTTATTGCAGGAGCATGAGTGGCATGTAGCACTCAGGGCCACCAGTGTGACAGAGCCAGGTGGGATCTATTTCACTGTTTTAATGGGAATGAGAGCAGCCGTTGCCCTGTTCAGTAACCCGGTTATGAGGCACCTACCCCCAGTTTGGAGAGCGTCTCACCGAGGGTACCCTGGGAGAGCGTGGCTGGCTGCCAGCCTGAAGCCCGGGTCGTGCCTGTGCTTCCTGCAGCTCAGCTTGCTGCCAGCACCACCTGGCAGCTTCATCACCCTGTGGGCTCCTCATGACCTGGGGTGCTCAGGAGGAGCTTTAGGAGGATGTGAGGAGGCCTGGAGTTGTTGCTTTTCATCCCAGTCAGCATTGTTTGGGCTTATACTCACTTCTGCTTTCCAGCCAGACAGCACCCCCTTCCTGCCTCCCCCTGGTCAGGGCTGCAGCTGCCCCTGTGCCAGAGGCACTTCTGCCTTCCTTCCTAAATGGCAGACTGAGCTTCCCAAAGGCTAAAATGTTCTGTTCTTGCTGAAAACTTTGGAGCAAGCTTATTGCATCTGGGCACAGGCCAAAAAGCCTGTGCTGCCCTGGAGGTTAGGCTTGGGGCAGTGGAAATGAGTCTCTTCAGGCACAAGGCCCAGGGAGGCTGAAGTTGCATGTGGGACAGAGTAGCCTGTGTGTGCCAGGACAGAGTCTGTGTTTGGATGGGGGAAGAGCAGCTGTGAGGTATTTAGGGGGTCGGTGGGAAGAAACACAGTAAAGTGGGAGTTGGTGAGCTCCTCTCAAAACACCAGAGATTTTTTTCAAGCTGCTTTACGTACCACTGAGGAGGCTGTGTCTGCAGTACCTTCCGGGTTACCTGGGTGTTAAACTTTCCTCTGGCTGTGCTGAAGTACCGTTCCTGGTTTGTGTCCTCTTGTCAACTTTCCTGTGCCCTTGGGTAGGTCTGGACCCTTGTCAGCCACACATTCCCTCTCCAGTACTCCTCCAGGGTGACTCCAGGTTTTGTCACAGCCTGAGACTTTTATGTCTTCTGTATGTGGGATTTATTTCCTTTGATGCTATAGTTCAGTGCTGCTTTATTTTTTAAAAGCTATGGCCCTTGCTCGGGGAACTGCTGCTGACTTCTGGTATGATGAGTGTCTGTCTGCTGTGCTCTGAGGCAGCCATTTCCCTCCAAGTCCAATGGACAGTGGGGTGGCTGGGAGCCCTGCACAGGGATGAACTCTGGCTCCTCTTTCTGGGGTATCAGCTTTTCCTTCTGTGTATTTGGATTCTTTGTGCTCCTAAGCAATGTGCCTGATTCTCTCGTTTCCAGTCCTCTGCAAAGGTCTGTCTCACCTGCACAGGGCTCTTCATTGCCTGCCTGTTGTGGAGGGGAGATCTGCTGCTCCTTGAAAGTGCCAGTGCTTAATATTGCACTGTCGGGAAATCCTGGCTGGTGGCTTTTCAAATCCACCCCTTCACAAGAGGTAACTTTTCTAGGAAAAGAAAGTCTCCTGTGTCTACACGCCTCCTCTGACAACCAGGTGATATCTTGAGGCCATGGATGTGTGCGCAAACCCAGCCAGGGGAAGTGGATACAGTGAGAGGGAGTCTGGGCAACAAGAATTCTCATCTTGCTTGCAGCAAGGAAATGTCTCCTCTAGACCTGGTTTCCATTTTATGGAAAAAGGGGGCTCTGCCTGCTGCCCCTTTCCCTTCTGCAGAAAGAGGGATAACACTGTGTTCAGGGAGAGGGACAAGAGCTGAGGTCAGCTGTGGCTCTTCCCAAAGAAGCTGTAGCCTAGCTGATCTGATTGGTAACCAGCTGACTGGGAATTTTGGTACTGATATCAGCTCTGATACTGCCAGCCTTGGTTGATGCTACAGCTCACAGGGTACAGTGCCTTTATAAAGTAATTTTGTTACTACATTGAAGGAGTTCTATCATACCCAGGATAACCATATCCTTCCTGTTCCCACTCCAGCTCCCACACTGCTGCCCTGCTCAGGGCCTTGCTGCCTCTTAACTCAGGTGAAACTCAGGTGAAATTGCACTGGCCTCTGAATGTTTGTTACTGCTGTGCCCTGAGCTTGCATGTTTGGATATAGCTGCCTAAGGGAAGAGAAAGTCCATTGATTTCCAAGGAGAACTGCTTGTTTGTGCTGTGAAGTCCCTGTTTCCTGGTGGGGGTGTTGAACCTGTGGAGCATCCTAAAGGGCACATAATAGCAAGACTAGAAGATCTTTTCTTTAGATGTGCTGTGGTGAGGGAAGGGGCCATGATGGGAGATTCCCAGGCACTGGAGGGGTATGCAGAAATCCCCGAGGGGACCCAAAAGCAAATCCCGGGTGTTCCCTGCAGCTTTGCTGGATTGCACCATCCCTCAGGGCTGTGTCAGCAGCTCCTGCCCATGGGGGAAACGGTCCCTTCAGCAAAGCTGTTGCTGCAGTAGCTTTGCTTTATGACAGCTCCACTTCTTGCTTCTCCTGGCACTTGGGATCCTTGAGGTGGGTGTTCGCCATGCCTGGTGAGAACACCAGGGGGAGTTCGGGGGCAGCATCTTTCGGAGGGGTGACCTGGGCACAGTTCGTCTTTGCCATAAACATTCCACAGGGATGCTGGCTGTTTCTGTGTGATGTGGTGATACTGGGGATTATCGCTCTGGAGAGCAGATGCTTTGTTTGTGTCCCACAGCTGGTTGGGAGCACAAAGAACTGTGTTGGAGAGGAGCTTTGCTAGTTGCTGAAGGTGTAGGAAGGGGTAATTAGTGGAGCTGCCTCAGGCTGAGATTTGATGGATGTAGGGAGGAGCAGGGACTGCAGGGAAACCTCTGCAGGACTTTGAGACAATACACGATCAGAAGAACTGAACGAACGGGCCTGCTTTGGCCTGAAGAATTGGTCACATCCTTTCTAGTGCCTGCAGCTGACTCACACCACTGAGTGTTCCTCGGGGAGCCAGTAGCTCCCAGCATCCAAGATACTGTGCTCGTTATAGGGCAGCCTGGAGACATACTGCAGGCAGCTGCCCGAGGGAATGCCACGTTACCGGCAGACAGCCAGCACAGGCTGGATGCAGATCCATGGGGAGTGGATATCGGGGCTGGGATGTGCCAGCGAGCGACTCATACTCCTCCCTGCTGTCCTTTGCACTTCCTTGGGCTGACATGAGGTCTGGTCTTCCTTACCCTGTTCTTTGCTCTTTCCCCTTTCTGGAATTGGAAAGTTAATCTATGGGGACTCTCCAGGGAGTGCCACCCTTCCCGGTATGCCAGTGAGCAGATGGATCCCTCTCTGCTGTCTCACGTCTGCATTTCCAAACAAAAGTGGGTAGCTAAGCACCTTTGAATGCTGGATAAGATGATCCTAGACAGCACTTGTTTTGTTCAGCAAGGAGAGCAAATTGAGATTATTTTTTAATGTGAAACTCTTGAATGCAGAGGTTCTGTGCAGATCTGGCTCATTAGGAAACTCTGCAGAGCTTTTGTTGCCATTACTAAATGAGGCAAAAGAGGAAGTAAAAGTGGTTCTGTTCTGTAAAGTGGATTCATAGTTTTGTTTCATAATAAACCACAGTCTTAGTGACAAGTGAATCCCCCACCTCCCTTTCTCTTTGTTCCACTGCATCGTTCCTTCTTCAATAGGTGTTTTTACTAGAGGAATTCCCAGAAGTATGAGAGGAACTGTTCTTCCTGTAAGCTTGTCTTTTTTTGAAATACAAGAGGAAGTTCCTTAGACTTCTGTGAAAAGGTTCAATAGGTCTCGTGGCAGAGGAAGTCACATTTTCAACATGTTTTACTAATGATGAAGTACTCAAAACTGAAGCCGGAATGAGCAGCCGGTTCCTCTGTTGGAATTCCCTGGGGAGCAGCAGCCCAGCAGGTGGGATCCCAGTGCCCTTGTGCTACCGCTCCTGCTTCCTCCCACCCCCCAAAATCCCACAGCAAAGGGTTGATACTGGAGTCATAGAAGCTGGGAAGCATTCCCTGAGTGCTGAGACTCCAGCTTTCCATTCTGCCTGTTCTCCGGAGCTGTGGGGCGGGAGCCCAGGATGCTGGCCTGTGTGGCAGCATGGGCTGGAGTGACAACATGGATTCAGCTGGAACTCCTGATAGAGCTGCCACTGGTTTCGGTGACTGTGGGGTTCCATCTGTGCGTGTCAGTGATGCACTGTCGGGAGGAAGGGAACTGCCTCGTGTTTGGGCAAAGATGATAAAAATCCCAGTGCTTCCTGAGATTTGTCTCTGTGTTAGATAGAGTAAGTTTGATGCATTGCAGTTTTGTCCTAAACCTTGCAGAGGTAGGAATTTGATCCTTAAAGAGTTTTGTTATGGTCAGTTATTAAGGGGAAGAAATCCCAGGCTCTGTTCCCGGTGTGAATTGCAGCAGATGAGAATAAATCCTCCAGCTCCTCTCAGTACCGAGCTCAGCATGTGGCCACCTTCGTCCCTCATCTTGCTGGAAGCTGCCAGCAGGGAAGGGACAGCGTGTGTGAATTTGAGCAGCTCTTGCTGCTAGATAAGCTGGGGACTTGCTATATATATCAAATTGCCTTCTCTTCCCTTGTATCGATTGGCTGGGGATTTCCCTTTCTAAGAGTGCCTTTGGAGCGGCTGGCACGGCCAGCGCTGTTTTTAGAAGCAGTTAAGCTCGTGCTTAGAGAGAGCATGAGATGGGAGCACTTGAGCTCAGCTGAACTTGCTGACCTGCCCACATCCTTTGAGGTGAGGTTATTAATGAAAGCAGGTCAGTGTGCAAGGCAGTACCTTTATGGGATTTTCCATTGCTGACGTGCAAACCAGTTTTGAAGGCTCCAGATACCTGGAAATTAAAGACCAAAGGCTCTCATTTAACCTTCTTAAGCTTAGGGGGCTTGGGGTGGGAAAGGGGGGTTGTTAAATACCAGGTGAGGTATTGCTTGGTTTTGGGAGGGCTACCACCTCCAGAAAAGCCTCATGAAGGGCAAGTTTCCTAGTTCGTTGCCTGGTTGTGAAGAACAGCAGCGGCAACACAAAGCCCTGAGAGGGTTCCTTGGGAAGGAGGATGTCCAGGCTGTTGACATAACAAACCACCAGGAGACAGTGCCTGCAAACCCAGGGTTTCCATGGGATCCAACAGCTCTGACCATGCTCAGGTTGGACATGCAATCAAAAGTGAGCTCTTAACTCATTAATAACAGCTCTTAAGGGTTTTCCTCTCCTCTTACTGTCTTCTGTAGTGTCATGGTTAGACACTGGACACCATACCAGTGCCCCATGAAAATATATTTTTTACTAATAATGGTTGTGAGATGTGATCAGGAACAGAGCAGAGCAGGCTCAGACTTAGGAATAGGAAAAAAACTTTAATAAACTACATTAAAGGAAAGAAACACACAGGGAACATGAAAACTCTCAGAAACATTCCTCCTCCTCCCAACTTCCACCCTTCCCACAATTAGACAAAACCTTGGATTTCCTGTTCGGTTAACAATACTCAAATAATCAAATCTCAATCCATCAAAGAAGAGAGGAGTCTCTCTTGCAAACCATAGTGTCCTTCCATGTCTGGTGCTCTCACCACCAGTCCATGGACCAAGACTGCCCTCAGGATTCAACGACGCTTTACCAAGTACCAGAAGCTCCTTTTTTGGGACAAAACCGTCCCCCCCATTTTATAACCCCTGGGGCCGAGGGTTTCTTC
>WEIT01037756.1:39460-59647 GCA_013389985.1 Dryoscopus gambensis
TAAAAACCCTGAGCAGATGTTCATTGCTCTGTTTTAGAGGTTCTTCCTGTGAAAGGGGGAGCTGGGAACTTAATGTGATGATGGCACAATTATTGCGAGTTTTGGAGAGGAACTGGCTTTGCCCCAGGAGCAGGGAGGAGCATTCAGCAGAGCCGTGTGTTCCCAGCCACCTTTTTAGGGTCAGTGCTGCAGGGCCTGGCATGAGATCCTCCTCATCACTTGTGAGGAGGCTGCTGGGGAAACTGGGCTTGGTTTGGGTGAGTCAAGAGAATAAATCCTGATGCTTCCTTGTCTTCTCAAACCTGCTGATGGTTTTGATCATAGCTTTTTCACATATGCGTTTATGTGGGTTACTAAAAGATGCTTCATTTTATTCCCATAGAAGAAAACTATCCTTGGAGAAAACAGGCTCTCTTAGAAATTTTCCCAGTTAATGGGAGCACTTGAGCTCTGGCCTGGGGTCTGCCTCCAGCCAGCAGCATGTGGTTCCAGAGCTGAAGAGCCTCAGCCAGAGCTGGAAGTGTGGCTGTTGCAGGGCTGTGAACACTAGTAGTGTTACAGGACAATTACAGGGTATGTGATCACCTGGAATAACAGCAGTATTTTTTTGCTTTCAGACACTGTTTCTGTTGACTGTCTGTCCCAGGGGAGTTTCCAGATCCTTGCAGGCAGGCACCACTTTAGATGCCACAGGTGTCCTGGCTGCCCTGTACCAAGGGCTACAGTTCCCCCCATCCATCCTGTCCTCTGGCTGCAGGAACATGGCTCAGAAACCTTAGGACTCCTAAAATAATACCACATGGGTATGTTTATGCACCTGTATAAAAGAATAATAGTTATATTTGTAATAACAACAGGGCTGAAGTTGTGTTGCTGCTGTTTGGTTGAAATTATTTTAAAATACCCACATGTTGAGTGCCAGGACATGGGTGCTTGGGAAAGCCCTGAGCTCGGCTGGAAAAAGCTGTGGTGGGGTGGAGAGGAGAAGCGGCACACTTCAGGACTTTATATTTTGATTTCAGAGCCTTCTGGTGCATTTGGTTCACATATCTCAGGTTTTTTTCTGCAGTCACAAAGATTGCCTTTCTGAAAAACCTGTAGCATCAGAGACTCCCCAAGTTGATGGGAGTTACAGGTGAATTCTCCTGGTGCATAATGAGAACAGAGTGTTTGCACAGAGACCAGTTTAGACAGCGCTTCTCTGGCCTGGAGACTTGGGATGTGACCTCAGTAGTGCAGGCACCATTTCCTTGAAGCTGCTGATTCTTCCTTTCTGAGACTGAGTTGAAGTCAGTGCATGGTGTGGAGGGAGGCACCAGGGCTGCCAGGGCAGCGTGAGAGGGAGCCCAGCGCTCCCATATCCCTCTCTCTGGAGCTGCGGGACCCCCAGGAGCAGGCAGGAGCCTGGACTGCAGCTGGGATGGGTCCATCTGCCCTGCTTTGGGTAGGGACCAGGCAATTGTTTGTACTTGAATAAAGGCTTAATTGTGACTTGAAATGTCCAAACTGCTTTTTTAAAGAAAAGCAAACAAAGCTGGAGAACAACAGGCTGGAGTTACAGGGAACTTTGGAAATGTTTGCCAAAGCTGTGCTTCCTGTCTCTGTCGGTCCAATGGTTACGGAGTTCAGCTTGGAGCCTTGGCTTTGAATTCCTTCTCTGCCAGCTTGGGATGAAAGGCATGTAGGGTGGGCATGGCACGGGGGCAGCAGGGCTCTCTCGGTCCGTGGTTCCTCCATGTGCCCTCATGGAAACAAATGAGGGGTCTGTCCCTCTCTGCAGCTTCCTCGGGCTGGCTGGGATGGGGAAGGATGGCAGCGCCTCGGCCAGGCCCAGCTCCTGGCCCCGCTCCTGCCAGCTACTTTGGAACATGAAGGAGGAGGCAGACGCTGACCTGGCAGGGGACCATCCCCGGTGTGCTGCTGCCACCTGGTGCCACTGGCTGCCCCAGCCCCGGGGCTGCAGCGCCAGCACAGCCACAGCCTTGGGAGGAGAGGGGAGAAGAGCTGAGAAACTCCTGTCTGGTCCTGGCTCTGCTTCCTTCTCCGTCACTGCGTTCCCCTTGAAACTCCGATTTCACTGTCATTAAGGTATAGAGCAGAGTCAGCTGGCAGGCAGGCAGGCTGCTGAAATTAATTATGCTTAAAATCATTGCAGAGATGGAGAGCAGTGCTCATTAGGGGTCTGGCAAAGCGCAGGGCTCTGCTCTCTTCCCTCATTATCCTGTACACCTTGATGGCATCTGGGTGACACTGCTGGACCCTCCAGCTGGGGTCTGTCAGAATCTGCCTGTGCACCCCCATTTCACAGAATCACAGAATGCCTGGCTTGAAAGGGATGTTAAAGATAATTTTGTTCCATCTTGCACACAATGTAAACTGTTTTCTGGCTCCTCTGTGGATCCATCTCTCCTGAGTCCTGGCTGAGCAAGATGTGACAGAGGAAAGGATGGGACAGACAAAATGCTGCTGGGGACATGGTCCTGCAGCTTGGATGCACCATAAGGATCTCCCCCTCCCCTGTTTCTTCACTCTTCTGCAAAACAAATTGTCATTAGACTGTTTTGACAATGTCCCCAGGCTAAGCTGTCCCCTGAGCCTGACACAGAGGTGGCTGGCAGGTCTTGGCTCCAGGTGCAGCCCTGGCCCAGCCCATCGAGTTCAGCATTTTTTCAATTCTGGGGGTGTTTTCCTCCCTCAAGCTCTGGTCTTGTTTGCCTGTTTCCCCCTCCAGCTCCCTCCACACCCTCTTCTACATTCCTGCATCCTTCCTTCCACCCTCAGCAGTCCTCACTTCAGCACAAACCCCCAAACTGCCTGTACCCCAGTGCTGTTCCTGCCCCAGTGACCCCTGCTCAGCTCAGTGGCCCCTGTTCTTACCAGCAACTCTGCCCCAGGTCTGCATTGCTTTTCCCAAGCTCTGTGGTCCCCAGCCCATCTCTCCTCTCATGTATTTCCTTTTCCAAAATTTCTCCTGTTCACTCTCCCTTTTGACAGTGGTGCATCCATGGCAGCTCTGGGGTCCAGGCCTGCCCACAGCCATGTGAGCTCAGGGCTCGTGGCAGAGCTACTCTGAGCTTTGCTAAACCAGAGCTTTGCTTTTATTAGATATTAAGCCTGTGGCCGCTCCAGGCTCACCTCTGATTTCTCCAGTCTTCATGCCCCTTCTTTTTTACTGCAGAGGACCTTGTTTCTTTAGAGGGGAAAGGACAAAATACAGTTTCAGCATCCCCTCCTGCCTCTCTTCATTCCTTCTGGCACTCTGCTCCTTTCCATGCACCAGGCACAAGTTCTTCTCTGGTTTGTCCTCAGGAATCTCTGCCCCTATGCTGTCTGTTCCTCTCTGTTGCACTATTCCTCTTTCCCCCTTGCTCAGTTCCTCACCTGCTTCTGAATCCTTCCCTGTGCTATGTAGTTTCTGCCCTGTTAAAAGCAAAGCTCACCTCTGCTCCTACTCACCTCCTGCGCCTCATTTTTTTCCCCCACTTCCATGATAAGTCCCTTGGACATAGCCCAGTCAAAGTGAAGTCCCTCATCTCCTCAGCCTGGAACTGCTGCTGCAAAACCCCTGAGCTTGACAAAATTTCCGTGTTATTCTCCCCGCTTCACCATTTGGGAGATTTGACACCATGGCAGCTCCTGGAACCCGGAACTCACTCTGCCTATTCTCTCCTTTGCTCTGCTGCTCCTCCTGCACTTCCTTGGGGATTTGCTGTCCCAGCGGGGCTCTGGTTTCTGTCCTGTTGCTCTGTGTAACCTTACCCTCGCACACATCCCCTGCCCTCTTTTGCAGCTGGCACAGGCATATTCTGTCCCTCTCCCCCTGTGCCTGGCTGTCAGTCACAGGCCTGGATAATCTGTCCCTGTGTTCCCTGTGTCCCTCTGTGGCTGATCCCTGCCTCCAGCATCCCCCCTGTACAGCTGTATGGGCTTGCCCTGGGAATGGGCATGAGGACCATGCCCAGCACTGGCCACATCTGGGTGTGTTTTTGAGGGCTTTTCTCCCGTAGGATGGTGCTGTGCAGTCAGGAGCATTCCTGGCTACAGCAGCTTTCCCTGAACCCTGCAGTCCTGCAGAGAGCTGATTTATGTGTCCTGGCCTGAGCTCTTGGGAACAATCCCGTGTTTGAAACCTAGATGTTCCCACCTGGAATGCAACTGGAGCCTTATCAGCCTTCAAAGATTGCTTTTAAGTATGAAGAAAAATTCTTTCAGGATAATCATGACCTGACTCTTCAGTTGGACAACCAGGAAGGGTTTGCAAGCTGTGACCTTCTCCTGGTGGCTGTGGGTGAGCCGGGGTGGATGTGGTTCTGTGCCATGCATACGAGTCAGTCTGTGATCCCGGGCCACTGATCCTGGGAAGAGCAACTGGAGGTTGGGGTGGAGGTGCCAAGGGCACCGTGGGCAGCTCTGCTTACCCAGAGCCAGTGGAGATTCATGTATTCAGACCTGGACTAAAACCAACTATTTAATGGAGTTTTAAATACTCCAAGCAACAAAAAGGACAACTTTTCCCATTAGCTTGATGGAATTTATTCCGTTATGAAACTTCATCTACCAGTAATTGGACTGAGATCTGTCCTTGTCAGCAGGACTGATACTTTGCATAAATACTGCAGTATATTGAAGAATTCTTTTATTTTATTATCTTTGGGTTTTAAGCTGTGTAGGTGAGCTGGTTTTGCTTTGGATCAGTACCTGGGATTGGTCTTCCTGCTCCGAGTGTGCTGGCTGAGCTCTGGCAGTTGTAGCCATGGTCCCAGCAGTGCTGGGGACAGAAGTGCCACCAATCTGTCCCCTCTGCCATCACTGCTATTATATATTTTTGCAATAGACTTTTTGCCAGTCCCTGTTGAGCAGCTCATGTGGAGGTGCCTGTGAGATCCTCTAAGCTGCACTTTCAGCAGCCCTTCATCCGTGGATAATTCTGCATCTTGGAATTCAGCCCTTCCCCCTGGTTAGACTATAAATTATGATCCCTTCATGCTGCAGAGCAATCTGAATACTTTGGCAACTTGTCACCATCATCTGGTATTGCTGTGACATTCCTGGGCTCTGGTAGCCTGATCTTTTCTTTCTAATAGTTATTCAGCAGCAAAAGGGTTTTGTTGTTGAAGAGCAGCTGGTCATGGCCTTCATTAGAAACAGCCCTCTGAGCTGTAATTTTGTTTAAAATAACAAAGACTGGCCCATACAATCTGCTTTGCATGTAACTGTGGGGTCTGACAATTACATTTTTGGCCTCTAATTAATCAGGAGGCTTGAGATGGCTGTTTCTGTTTCATTTGGGATCACAATAAGGCTAATAGGTTTCCTGGATTTTCCTTCTAACATCCCCTGTTTAATATTGGACTTGTTCTTCCCCTTTAAGCGCACCAGGACCAACTCTACAATTTTAGCTGAAATTAAAGCAAAAATCTCTGCCTGGGGCAGATGCTGAGTGCAGAGAGCTCTGTTCCAACTGCAAACAATTGCTGGAGTTTTATGAGCAATTAAAATCGAGTCTCCTAGCCGGGAGCGGGGAGCTGCCAGAGGCCACCCACCTTGCCTGGGGCACACACGACACCCCTGCAGCCGGGAAGCCTGAGCCAGCTCTTGCTCCCTTTCGCAGCTTTCCATGTGTATATGTGCCCCGATGGGCATCCTCCCTCCTTCCCACTGGATCTCTGCTGCATGCTGTGCTGGCAGATGATGGTAGGGAGCGGGTGCTGCTCCTCATTATTCCAGGTTCCCTACGCCCGGCTCACCATTCTCTGTTGTTCTGTGCCTCTGTGCCCAGCCCACCATTGTTAATCCCGATGTGCTGGAGGCAGGACTTCCAGTTTTTTTCAGAGGTTTATGTGTATCCACAGCACTGTGCTTTTGTGGCACCTCTGTGAGTCCTAGGGAGGCAGAGGGGGAAGAAGTGATTCTGCTAGGTTTTGAGAGCCCAGTTGTTTGTGTGGATTGCTGGGATTCCCAGTTCCTGTCGCATCCTGGCTTGGATTGGAGCTGAGGGGGGACCTGGGTGTTGCAGTCCAGAGCTGCAGTTTGGAAAAGGAACAGTCCTTTCCTGGTGTGTGTGACAGTCTGGCCAGGGCCAAGGCTGAGCATCCTGGAGGATGCAGGCAGAGCTTGGTCCTGGCCAGATTGTTCCAGCAGCCTCGTCCACTATCTGCAGGGAACGGGGACAGAGGTTTCCAGACGCTGCTCCAGTCCCTGCCACTATGCTCCGAACCAGGAGGCGCAAAGATCCCTGGAGGCAGTAGCGTGGTTGCATAAGGAAGTGTGGTGTGAGTCACATGAGCAGGAGGCTATGGGAGAGCAAATGAAGGGTTTTACGAGTGTTCTCAACTCTGACACAGCTGTATTATCTGAGGGCTTGGCTCCCAGACCGAGAGTTCCAGAGGAGGTTACAAGCTATAAAAATGCTCAAGAGAAGTGAGCTATTTTCTCTACTTCCCCCAGCCCAGGTGTGTCAGGTGGCATCGCTTCACCAGCCCCACCAGCAGCACCAGTACTGTCCTGTGCCTCCCCCCAGTGAGCGATGGGGAGGGCAGGCAGCTGCTGGCCCCACACTCTGCCCATGACTGCACAGCAGCCAAACAGCCTGAGGCTCTGGGCTTTGGGGTGACTTGGGGGTGAAAAAACTCAACATGAGCTGTCAGTGTGCACTGGCACCCAGAAACCAGTGACAGGACAAGGGGGAATGGGTTCAAACTGAGAGAGGAAATTTAGGTTGGATGTACTGGGAAGGAATTCTTTGTGAGAGTGGGGAGTCCCTGGCACAGGGTGCCCAGAGAAGCTGTGGCTGCCCCTGGATCTCTGGAAGTGTCCAAGGCCAGGTTGGACAGGGCTTGGAGCAACCTGGTCTTGCCCATGGCAGAGGCTGAAAGAGATGAGCTTTAAGGTCCCTTTCAACCCAAAGCATTTTGTGATTCAGTGATTCCATTTGTGTATGAAAGGCCATTGTTCTCTTTTATCTTCTTTCCAGTGCCATCCATTTTGTCTTGGCTTTCTCTGTCCCTGGTCCCCTCTTCATTTAATTCTGTAGCATCAGCCTCCACCTTGGCATAGCAGGTGGCCAACCCCAGCCCATCCCCTGTGACCAAGATTTTAAGGGGAGCTTCTGACCTGGATTTTGGGGTAATCCTGCCTCTTGCATGGGAAGCAGCTCCTTGAGCAGCCACCAAATCTGACTTCCACAGGAGAAGTTGTTGGGTCCAGCCCAGAGTGTTGCTGTGGTGCCCACAGCATTGGTGTGGGCAGCTGCCACCTCTTTCCCAAGGGCTGGAGACCCTGGGCTGGAAGCCACAGGGGCAGAGCCAGCAGCCAGTGGGACACGGCAGCCTTTGAGAAGAGGACGGCCATGGCCAGCCCTGAAACAGGGGGATGCATTTGAGGTGCCAGCACAGGAGCACGAGGAACTGCACAAATGCTGGAGCGAGGCTGCCTCATTCGGGTACGGCTGGAGGTCCTCAGAGGTACAAGCAGACTTGGGTTTTTGTGGTATCTCCTGGCTTTTTCTCACCCCATAAATCCTCTGGAACCCCTTCAGCTTTGCCCCTGCTCCCACAGGAGGAGGAAGGCCCTGGGGATGCAGGAGCAGCAGCATTCCAGCAGGCTGAGCTCATGGGGCCAGAGTCCTGCTGCCATGGATTGCCTTCCTCTTGGGCAACTGGCTGTCCAGAGGAGCTGGGGGATGGGAGGGAGGAGGAACCTCCTCACCCATGACGAAACCACAGAGTCTCAGGTTCGGGTCATTACTGACTTGCACAGGGAAGGAACTGAGGAACTGCACTGGCCACTAGCAGTGATTGGATACACTGGTACAAAGCACACTGCAGGAACAGCACTCCTGTTGTTCAGTGTTGTCAATAATCCAAGTATCTTCAGATTTAGTGAAAAAAGCATATTTAACATTTTTCTTCCCCACAAACTGGTAGTGCTTCTCACGTCACTTGTAAGTCACTATTTGGCAGTGAGTGGTGGCTCCTGCTGGAGGCTCCTTCCTCTGTGAAGGCTGATATGTGAGATCATTTGCTAAGTAGTGGGAAAAAGGCTTTTACAGTTCAGAAGGGCCAGACTGATCTGGGTTTGAAGGGTGATAGTGCAGTATTTGGCTTTTTCTGTTTTCATAGGAAATTTGATTCCCAGTGTGGGTTTTTTTTCAAAGTTTCCTGGAACCTGGTGATCTGCTTTTAAATATGACAGAGTGGCTTGGGTTGGAAGGGACCTTCCAGACCATCTCGTTCCACCCCCTGCCATGGGCAGGGACACCTTCCACTGTCCCAGGCTGCTCCAAGCCCTGTCCAGCCTGGCCTTGGGCACTGCCAGGGATCCAGGGGCAGCCACAGCTGCTCTGGGCACCCTGGGCCAGGGCCTCCCCACCCTCCGAGGGAACAATTCCTTCCCAGTATCCCATCCATCCCTGCCCTCTGGCAGTGGGAAGCCATTCCCTGTGTCCTGTCCCTCCATGCCTTGTCCCCAGTCCCTCTCCAGCTCTCCTGGAGCCCCTTTAGGCCCTGGAAGGGGCTCTGAGCTCTCCCTGGAGCCTTCTCCTCTCCAGGTGGACACCCCCAGCTCTCCCAGCCTGGCTCCAGAGCAGAGGTGCTCCAGCCCTCAGAGCCTATCTATGGCCCCATAAAGATAAGAATTAAATATAAAGATATATTGCACAAGTCTGGAGTCCTTTCTGACCTCCCATTCCTTTCTCCTGTCCTTTCCTCTCAAGTGCATAGGAGGATGTGAGAGATGAACTGAAAGGCCGAGGATAGTGATTCCAACCTGGGCATGACAGGAGCAGCTGCCTCACGGTGGGAATCACATCTCAACAATGACTCCTCAGTGCTGGCATTCAGCTTGGCCTTCTGACATGTGGGTGTCAAACTGACTTAATTCTGGTCTGAGAAGAAAATCCCTGAGTGAAGGAAGGCCTTGGGCAGGTATTCAGAGCTCTTCTGTAGCCAACACAATTCCTGAGTGGCGGAAGGAGGGGGATTCCCAGCTAGGGTGTGTTGTGTGAGATGTTTAGATAATCTCCAGTTGCATATTTGTTGGCATTTGTATTTCATCTGAGGCGGGGAACGGTTAAAATTAATGGTGGCAAAATTTATGGAAGACCTTGAGCATTCCTGGAGCTCTGANGCAGAGGCTGAAAGAGATGAGCTTTAAGGTCCCTTTCAACCCAAAGCATTTTGTGATTCAGTGATTCCATTTGTGTATGAAAGGCCATTGTTCTCTTTTATCTTCTTTCCAGTGCCATCCATTTTGTCTTGGCTTTCTCTGTCCCTGGTCCCCTCTTCATTTAATTCTGTAGCATCAGCCTCCACCTTGGCATAGCAGGTGGCCAACCCCAGCCCATCCCCTGTGACCAAGATTTTAAGGGGAGCTTCTGACCTGGATTTTGGGGTAATCCTGCCTCTTGCATGGGAAGCAGCTCCTTGAGCAGCCACCAAATCTGACTTCCACAGGAGAAGTTGTTGGGTCCAGCCCAGAGTGTTGCTGTGGTGCCCACAGCATTGGTGTGGGCAGCTGCCACCTCTTTCCCAAGGGCTGGAGACCCTGGGCTGGAAGCCACAGGGGCAGAGCCAGCAGCCAGTGGGACACGGCAGCCTTTGAGAAGAGGACGGCCATGGCCAGCCCTGAAACAGGGGGATGCATTTGAGGTGCCAGCACAGGAGCACGAGGAACTGCACAAATGCTGGAGCGAGGCTGCCTCATTCGGGTACGGCTGGAGGTCCTCAGAGGTACAAGCAGACTTGGGTTTTTGTGGTATCTCCTGGCTTTTTCTCACCCCATAAATCCTCTGGAACCCCTTCAGCTTTGCCCCTGCTCCCACAGGAGGAGGAAGGCCCTGGGGATGCAGGAGCAGCAGCATTCCAGCAGGCTGAGCTCATGGGGCCAGAGTCCTGCTGCCATGGATTGCCTTCCTCTTGGGCAACTGGCTGTCCAGAGGAGCTGGGGGATGGGAGGGAGGAGGAACCTCCTCACCCATGACGAAACCACAGAGTCTCAGGTTCGGGTCATTACTGACTTGCACAGGGAAGGAACTGAGGAACTGCACTGGCCACTAGCAGTGATTGGATACACTGGTACAAAGCACACTGCAGGAACAGCACTCCTGTTGTTCAGTGTTGTCAATAATCCAAGTATCTTCAGATTTAGTGAAAAAAGCATATTTAACATTTTTCTTCCCCACAAACTGGTAGTGCTTCTCACGTCACTTGTAAGTCACTATTTGGCAGTGAGTGGTGGCTCCTGCTGGAGGCTCCTTCCTCTGTGAAGGCTGATATGTGAGATCATTTGCTAAGTAGTGGGAAAAAGGCTTTTACAGTTCAGAAGGGCCAGACTGATCTGGGTTTGAAGGGTGATAGTGCAGTATTTGGCTTTTTCTGTTTTCATAGGAAATTTGATTCCCAGTGTGGGTTTTTTTTCAAAGTTTCCTGGAACCTGGTGATCTGCTTTTAAATATGACAGAGTGGCTTGGGTTGGAAGGGACCTTCCAGACCATCTCGTTCCACCCCCTGCCATGGGCAGGGACACCTTCCACTGTCCCAGGCTGCTCCAAGCCCTGTCCAGCCTGGCCTTGGGCACTGCCAGGGATCCAGGGGCAGCCACAGCTGCTCTGGGCACCCTGGGCCAGGGCCTCCCCACCCTCCGAGGGAACAATTCCTTCCCAGTATCCCATCCATCCCTGCCCTCTGGCAGTGGGAAGCCATTCCCTGTGTCCTGTCCCTCCATGCCTTGTCCCCAGTCCCTCTCCAGCTCTCCTGGAGCCCCTTTAGGCCCTGGAAGGGGCTCTGAGCTCTCCCTGGAGCCTTCTCCTCTCCAGGTGGACACCCCCAGCTCTCCCAGCCTGGCTCCAGAGCAGAGGTGCTCCAGCCCTCAGAGCCTATCTATGGCCCCATAAAGATAAGAATTAAATATAAAGATATATTGCACAAGTCTGGAGTCCTTTCTGACCTCCCATTCCTTTCTCCTGTCCTTTCCTCTCAAGTGCATAGGAGGATGTGAGAGATGAACTGAAAGGCCGAGGATAGTGATTCCAACCTGGGCATGACAGGAGCAGCTGCCTCACGGTGGGAATCACATCTCAACAATGACTCCTCAGTGCTGGCATTCAGCTTGGCCTTCTGACATGTGGGTGTCAAACTGACTTAATTCTGGTCTGAGAAGAAAATCCCTGAGTGAAGGAAGGCCTTGGGCAGGTATTCAGAGCTCTTCTGTAGCCAACACAATTCCTGAGTGGCGGAAGGAGGGGGATTCCCAGCTAGGGTGTGTTGTGTGAGATGTTTAGATAATCTCCAGTTGCATATTTGTTGGCATTTGTATTTCATCTGAGGCGGGGAACGGTTAAAATTAATGGTGGCAAAATTTATGGAAGACCTTGAGCATTCCTGGAGCTCTGATGTGCTACAGGGGACTGGCAGAAATCAGGTTTGGTTGGTGAGCCCTGAGCTATCGTCAAGCTACACAGAAATACTGAAGAACCCTGCTTAAAATATCTTTGTATTTAAAAAACCTTGGGACACACACATGCAGATTTCTGTGCTGCTTCACAGAATCCCAGAATGGCTTGGGTGGAAGGGGACCTTAAAACCCCTCCAGTGCCACCCCTGCCATGGCAGGGACCCCTTCCACTGTCCCAGGTGCTCCAAGCCTCGTCCAGCCTGGCCTTGGGCACTTCCAGGGATGGGGCAGTGAGAGGCTGCTCAGGTAGGTCAGGTGGTACCAGGACAGGAGTGTCCAGGGCTCAGTCCATCCCTGGTCCCAGTGTTTAATTGTGGATAATTCCACCCCCTGTGTGGGGCTGGAAGAGCAAAGCAGAGGCAAAATGTGGGCAGATGAGAGAGATGTTGGTGATCAACTGATTTCGTATTGGAGACACCTGAAAACCTTGAGGAAGGATCTCTTCTTCCATGGAGCTCCCAGGATCACCTGTGGAACCATCTGGTCCTGTTGGAAAAGATCTTCTTGGAGCAGGACCTTGTTCAAGTCTTGCTGCTTGGCTTTTCCCTTCCTACAAACACCTCCTGTGGCCTCCCTCTAGTGGAGCAAAGCTGGCAGAAGGAGCTGCTGGTTTTTCCTGGTACTTGGAGTGTTTGCATCGCGCCCCACCTCCCAGGCATGACCAGATTGGAGTTTGGAGGTGTTTTCCTCCCACGACCACAGTGATCTTCTCCAAACACTCAAGTTCCCTGTGAAGCATCTTCCACAGGTCCTTGAACCACAATGACCAAGTCTGTCTTCCTTCAGCTCCCTCCTGTGAGTTTTGTACCTGTGGGACACAGGCTGCTGCATGCATATGTGACAAGTCCTGGGTGCTGTGTTAGTGAGTGACCAAAAGGATTTGGTGTCTCCCTGTGATGCTGAATGTGATTTCCAGCAGCTCCTGGAAAGGGCACAAACAGAGGTTGGCAGGGATAGGTACAGACAGGGCACTGGCCTCGGGGGTCTTGATTATTTTTCCCTCTATGTTCACACTGGAGTACCATTCCTGTAAATTAAACTTCTAAGCTAAATTCATATAAGCTAAACTTCTGCTCTGGGTTGTCTCCTCTTTGATGCAGGTGAGACTCGTGGAGGAACAAGAAGAGACTGAGCTGTGACTGAATCAGGAGGGTTTGGACGGCATCTGAGGATGGTGAGTCCATGTCCTATTTCCTTTCTACAGGATGGACACTGAGGGGCTGGAGCGCGTCCAGGGGAAGGAACGGAGCTGGGAAAGGGGCTCAGCCTGGAGAAAAGGAGGCTCAGGGGGGACCTTGTGGCTCTGCACAAGTCCCTGACAGGAGGGGGCAGCCGGGGGGGTCGGGCTCTGCTTGCAGGGAGCAGGGACAGGAGGCGAGGGAACGGCCTCAGGCTGGGCCAGGGGAGGGGCAGGTTGGATATTGGAGGAATTTCTTCACTGAAAGGGTTGTCCAGCCCTGGCACAGCTGCCCAGGGCAGGGGTGGAGTCCCCACCCCTGGAGGGGTTTAACAGCCCTGTGGATGTGGCACCTGGGGACATGGGGCAGTGGTCGCCTTGGCTTTGGGGATGGTTGGACTCAATGATCTTAGAGAGCTTTTCCAACCTAAATGATTCCATGATTCTGGTCTGCCTCTGTCCTCTGTGGGTGGTCTTGTTCTTTGTGTGTCCAAATCTTGTACTGCTGCTAAATGTCGGAGAAGAAATACAAGAATGAGCAAGAATGGTGGAACAGTATTGTGTATTATGTACTATAATATAACAGAGAGGATTTATCACTGTCATCAAGATGTTTTTAATAGGATACATTTACCCCTAAACCTCTCATTGGAATATATTGGGGAAAAAAGTAAATAAGACTGGAACCCCCTTCTGTCTCCCTGGACTACTGACATAGTCATCCAGTTTTTGTGGCTTACTGATTTAAAACTTACTGCTGGGGTTTCTCATTGTATTCCTCTGTCGCCTCTCAGTGAAGGATTTCACACCATGTTAATAACAGCTCTGGTGCCACCAAAGGAGCAGAAATTTCACAAGAATTAGTCACAGAAAAATGGGGTAGAAAAGAATCTGAACCACAGCCAAAGCAGCCAGATTGCTGATAAACTCGGATAAAGGGCCTCTAATGCCTCCAGCAAGAAATAACCCAAAATACAAGGGATCTGCTAGGAGGAAAAAAGCTGGAGACTGGGACGTTGAAAGATCTGTTGAGAGTGTCCTGAGGGGGGTAGTTTGAAGAGGGGTGATCTGCATGTGGGCTGTAGGTGGGCAGAGCCTGAACTTGCTGCAGTGACATGGATCAGCACCAGCTTCGTGTTGTTGTGGGGGAAGGAGTGCTGAGGAGAACGGCAGAGACAGACAAAGAGCTGAAAATTCAGATTGAGGACATGAAAATTTAGGTTAAACATGTTAGAAAAAATAAAAGATAAAAATCTGGCAGAATGCTCGAGGAAATGGTGACGTCTTCTGAGGGATTGTCCCTGATGTGTTTTGTTAACAACTGGAATAGGAAAGGAAATGTGCTCTCTGCATTAGCTGAACTCTCAGCTTGAGTAGTTACACACACAGCATTTTTTGCTGTAGTCTCTTTCCTCATGCTCCTGGTGCTCCCTCAAGGTCTCCTGTGCTTCCTGCTAGAAGAGCTGATTCCCCCCACTGCAGGGTGAGGAACTTGATCTGGGGTGGAGAGGTGAAAGTCCTCGCCTGTCATAAGCTGATAAACGATCTCACACTTCAGCTTGGAGCTGCCCTGGCGTCACATTGGAGGTGTAAAACTTAACAGCTTCTCTGGGTGGGACTGAGGGATGCAGATGTATCCAGATATGAATGAAAAAAACGGAACAAACACATGGAAAATGCATCAAAAACCCCTGCAGGAAACACAGAGAAGGCCAGGCTGGGCCCCCTGAGGACAAGGCTGGTCAGACACCCGAGTGACAGGGCCCAGTGAATGCTGCAGGGGAGCATGGCTCAGGTGTGTGCCCTCACCTAGCAGGACCTGCAGCTCAGGGACTTGGTAATCCAGAAACTATTTACTGATGTTTTATGAGCCCTTGGTAGGTTTTCCTTCCATGAATTCATCAGGCTTTCAAAAGCCAGGTGAAGATTTGCAGTTGTGTTAGAGCTGTGCTGGCTAGCACCTCTTGCTTTGTTTTGGAATCAGCCCAGTGTTGTTTTGGCTGGTTTTTTTATTGGGAATAACAACAAAGTGTGGTGCTACCTGTGAGCATCTCCTGCCCTTCAGGACTTTGTAGATCTCCACAGATTGCCCTTAGACATCTGAAGAGCTCTAGTCTTTAAAATTCTCTGCAACGAAGCCGCCTTTTGTTCGCATCATCCCTCCCTGGACCTGGTTGGGGGGTTTTTTGAGTGCACAGACTGGAATTTTGGATTTACTAAAACATAGAAGCTTTTCTTTTCCCTGTACTCCTTTCCTTTTTCTGGACAGACCTTACCCTAACCTGGCCTTGCCCACCCTTAGGTGTAATCATTGTTTGGTTTCTTCTACATGAGAGGGTTTCCTGCTCCTTATGAGTACTCAAAGATGCCTTTACTGTTTCAAAGGACCTTCTTGAAAGGTTTTTCATATTTTATTAAAATGCTCCTGTGATTTTTTGAAAATTATTTTTTGGTTTTGGAAAAATAAAGCAACCAACAAAAGCCCCCCCCAACCCCATTTCACCCACTATTTTGGGAAGAGACTGTGGGCTTTTTGTCTCCCATGGCAAGGGAGAGAAAGCGACTTGTAATTGCAAGCTGGAGAAATAAGCACTTACCTCCACCTCCTTACCTGAGCTTCTGTCAGCAGCTGAAGGCAGAGCTGGTGGAAGCTCCTGACAGGGTCCTTGGAGTCCTTCTGTGACCTCTCCGGAGGGCTGTGGCTCACGAGTTAAACACAGGGAGGGCTGGAGGTGGGCTGTGGGTTAAGGGGTGCTTTGGGGCTGGCTGGAATCCCTGTTCCCTGCAGGCATGCTGAGTACTTCCTCCATTCCCTGTGCTCCCTGCAGGCTGAGGCCACAGCCCCAGTGCCCTCTGGTTAGCAAGGGCAGGCCCAAAAGCTTTGCCCTTACTCAGAAGCACCCCAGATGTGCCTCACCAGCTGCTCTACCCTTCCTGCTGCTCCAGATGCTTGGTCAAGTGTTAACAGCTTGGATTGCATGACTCTTCCCATTTTTCCCCAAAACTAGCTGCTGATGGGAATGACCTTGAAGACAGGACTAGTGCTGGTTTAATCCTTAACTAATGGAGCCCTAACAAGCACTTGGTACCTTAATACATTACTTAAAACTGGCAGGTGGGTTGGTGCAGGTGCTGTGCTGGCAGCTCAGTGCTCAGCTCCCACGGCAGCATTCCCTCTCCTGACTGCTGGGATACTGGTGCTGTAGGAATCTGGTTCTTACCCCGGGGGGGCCCATGACTTATCTGAGGTGGGGATTTGCAGGCACCCCTTGTCCCCTCGTGTTGGGGCATGGAGTTGACAACCCGTGACTTGTGCCCTTTTCTCCCTCTCCTCAAAAGTTTCTTGCTGCGTGTTCAGTTCCATGCTCACCTCTGGGCACCTTTCTGAACAAACACCAAATGCAGTATTACAGATATGTAAGCTCTTCTATCATCCTGTCCTGATGAAAAGATGACACTCGCCATCCCAGTCCTGACTTACGGCGTGTAAAACAGCAACTTCTCTTTGCACAGGTTTAGGGGTTTATTTCCACCTTAGGCTCAGCAGCCTTTCAGTTCACCCACAAAGCTCCCTAGGCTTTGAGGAAATGAACTATTTATGTAGGGGGACCTGAAACAAAGACGCCTTTTGTGCAATAGAAGTAGGGGAGGCAGAACAAGAAGTGCCTTTGGCCACAGCTCGTCAGTCCCAGCTTATGGGGAGAGAGAGAAATCCGTGTCTGAGTGCAGCTCATCTCACCCAATGTAGGCATCTGCCAGGCAGAAAGAGCATAAATTTTAACTTTCAGAATGAGATAAATGATACAAGTCTCTCCCTTCCCCTCCTTACCTGGGAAAAAAGATGTAGATAACCAGTTCCTAGCTTGATCTTCACTGAAAATAAATATTCAGATCTGGAATGATCTAAAGTAGAGTATCCTGATGGCCCCTCTGCTGCTGGAGCCCCTGGCTGTCAGACAGAGCTGCCCTGGCTCCCGCTGACTTGCTTCTCATGTCCTGGAATTCCCTTCCCAGGGCAGTCACCTCCTCCTGCCAATTTTTCTGTGGGTTTTCTCCAGCTGGAGGCAGATCAGGGCAGTCTGTGCAGTGGATGTGCCACCAGGGACAGGGCTGCGCATTCAGATTTCTGCCAGCCCTTGGCCTCCCTCCCCTCCATTTGTGGGGTGATGCCCCGTGCTGGGGTGATGAAAAGCTCACCCTTAATCTATAGAAGGGATGGGCATGGTGCCTTCTGCCTAAGGAGAGAGTAATTTTATTTGTGGTGCCAAAAGAAATGGAGGATTAAACTATGTCAGGGTTGGGAAGGGTGAACGTGTCCATGGAAGGCTGAGTCGGGTGTGCTGGCAGCTCCCTGCAGTGAATGGGACCAGTTTTTCTCTTGGAATCATGGAATGGTTTGGGTTGGAAGGGACCTGGCCAGGTGGGAATTAGCTGATCCCTGGCCCACACTTCCCCAAACTTGCAGAAAGCTGAACCAGCCATGGCAAAATGGTTCATTTCAGGATGCCGACTGGCGCCAGACCGTGAGAGAGCTTTCAGCATCCTGATGCCTGTCCCGTGCTCCCAGTGCAGGTTCCTTGGGCGAGTGGGACCAGATGTTCCCAGTGAAGCCTGTGCTGCAGGCCGGGCTCCTGGTGCATGCAGGCGTGTCTCCACAGGGAATATCATCTCCTTTGAAGGCTGCAGGATGGCCCCTTGAGTGCCAATCCTGTGCCAAGCACTGTGTTATCTCCAAGCCAAATCCCTTCTGGGACCTTCAGCAGAAGGCTGCAAGCTGTTTATGTGCAGCGTGGATCCAGGGGTGTCTGGAGGGGTGGGAGGAGCAGTACAGTGGGCAGTGCTAGTGGAAGGGAAAAGGGGCCAATCACTGCCGGCTGCCCTTAAGAACAGGCTGCCCATGCTGTGTTCAGCTCTCCTTCCTCAGAATTGGGAAACACTTTGGATTTTGGCTGGGAGATGATGAGGGAGATTTCTCTCTCTGTCTACGTGAGCACACACACTGAGAACACTCAGGAGCCCAGTTCTGTGAAATAGCCTTCTCTTCTTCAGTGGTTTGTGATAGTGGAGCAGAGCCCAGCCGGGGAGGCATCCGATGTGGCATTTAGGAAATCCCTCTGGCTAAGCCAGCTAAGGAGTCTGGAGCACTCTGCAGTCCTGTGCTGGGCTGCCCAGCACCACTCCTGCCCTTGCCTGGGTCACTGAAGGGAAAGGAGGGCAAGTACTTTGGGAACTCTTGAAGGAAGTGAAAGCAGAGTCTGATTCAAGTTCCTTTTGAAAGTCTGTGAAGCCACTGAACTTAAGAGCAAGGTTTCTGCTCTGCACCAGGCTCAGTGATTGGGCAGAAGTTTCTAAGTCATGTGTGAATCTTTTTCTGATACTAAAAGTGCAAAAATATTTCAGTGAAAGCAGAAGTTCTATTTGTGGATGTTCACGTCAGCTTAGGTTGGAAATTCAAAGTACTGAGCTGACGAGCAGCCCTTTAACTCTGCACAGCTGCAGCTTAGGAGGGTTACAAAGGTCCTTCTGCAAACAATCCCTGTGCCAGGCCCTGAACAGAGCCTTGGCCCTAAAAACCTCACTGTGGGTTGGAGCACACCTCTTAACTACCTCGTCTGTGGTTTTGTGCGTTATAAACTCTGGTCTTGTGCTGTGTGCACTTAACAGCAATGTGTGCTCACACTCTGCCCGAGAGACTCCCGGACTTCAGCTGTTCCCCAGACGTGCTGTGTTGTTTTTCCCCTGACACATGTCAGGAAAAAGAATAAATATTGGCGTTACAGTGTTTATAGCCACACTTTCCCTCCAGTATAAAAGGTTCCTTCAGCTTTAGCTGCTGTGGTTTCTCAGCATTCCCTCCAGAGGGGAACCTGCAGGGAGCAGGGTACCTCTCCTGCCACTCACTTTCGGCCAAGACAAATCCGTCACCTCATAACCCTCTATCCTTATCTGCAGCCCTCTGTTTGTGTCCATAACCCTCTGTTCTTGTATTTTGGTTTGTGGATGCCAGCTGGAGTCAGGTGCCCCAAGGATGGGCAATGCCTGACATTCACCCACTGTGCTCCATGTAAACAGTGCAGTGGGACAGAGCAGGAGTGAAATGGGATTTCATGGCTTATCTCCAGGTGTGGCTGTGTGTTGTTCTAAGTCTTTTATCCTAAGTGGTGAAGCTACTGTAACCATGGGAGTCTGTGGGACTATTTTGTCAGCAAGGGAGCTCACAGAACTGAATTTTACCCTGCAGTGACAGTGGGCAGCATGTGTGGATGTCACCAAGCTGTCCCTTTAGCTGAGGCAGCTCTGAATAATCTAACCCTGAACAATTTTGCAGAGAAATGCCAAAGTATTTTATCTGACTTCAGAAAACCCCTTTGAGATCCTGTTGGTATTGCTGGAGAGAGCTGTCTGTGGTGTTTTTGAGGTAACCACATCTAAGAGGAGCTCGATGGCTACAGGCTGTGCTCTGTTTGGATTTGTGTTTTGGGAGCAAAAAGCTGGAGGGATTTGAGCAAAATAGTGGGATCTTTGAGGAGTGATGAAGGGCCGGGTTTTAATTTTGCATTTTAACAAAGAGATTCTCCCTCTGGCTCAGCAATGGCAGAGCGGCAGCTGATAGAAATGGAGATGGCTTTGCCCAGGAAGCTGCTCCTGTGGTTCTTGAGATAGGCTGTGGCCTGGGAGCTGCTTGCTTCTGGGCTTGATGAATAGCAGGTAGTGAAGGTGAGCTCGTAGGGGGCTGGGGTGGGGAGGTGGGTGCTCAACCACAGCAACTCCTGCACCCATGGCCTTACCCTGTGTCTGTTAGCATTGCCAATGGGAGCTGGGGAAACTTCTTATGGGAGCTAAGTGTCCAAGCAGTCAGCGAGAGGAGCCTTGTCCTCTGCAGGGCCCTGGCTCCGGCACACAGGTGCTGGTGGGAGCCAGGGATATCCAACTACTCCCTGCACACACGAAGCTTCTGGGAAGGAGGACTTAAAGTCTTGGGAGTGTTGAGTGGTGAGATGCAGCAGAGCATCTCACCCTTTATCCCTTCATCCTTATGTCCCTGGCCAGGCACAGAGGACTGCGGGAGGACAGCTGGCTCAGAGGTGCAGTGGCAGGTCCTGGCTGAGCTTCTGGGAGCGGGGCTGGGGGTTCAGCACAGGGCAGAGGGGTCAGTGCTGGTACAGAGGCCTCGGGGCAAAGGGCTTGATGCTGGGGTGGAGGGGTCGGCACAGGGTTGAAGGGCTCACGGAGAGGGCTCAATGCCAGGGTGGAGGGCTCGGAGCAGAGAGCATGGAGCTGGAGCAGAGGTCTTGGAGCAGAGGGCTCGGTGCTGGTGAGTAGGGGTTCTTGTAGGGTCAGTGGGCTCGTGGCAAGAAGGCTCCGTGCCGGGGTGAAGGGCTCGGGGCAGAGGACTCGGTGCCGAGGACTCGGTGCCGGGGCACGAAGCCGCCTTCCCGCTATTGTTCCCGGCGCTCCCACTGCCGCCATCAGTGCGGCACGTGGCCGGTGCCGGCGGCAGCAGCGCCATGGGCCGGGAATGCCGCTCCCGGCAGAGGAAGGGGCCGGGGCCGGGGCCG
>WEIT01037756.1:59982-79708 GCA_013389985.1 Dryoscopus gambensis
GGAGGACACCGCGGCCCGTCCCTGCTGCCCTGGCCGGGCCCAAGGGCACAGCAGTTCCCGGCGCCGCGGGCCGAGTCCCGGCAGGCCCCGGTCACTGTGCTGGGCGTCGCAGGCTCCGTGCCTTGCCTGGAGCTGGAAAATTACCGTGCAGCCGACCCCCGGGAGCTCCGCACCCCTCCCTGCCTGCGGGCGTGCGGGACCCTCTGCTGCTGCTGCTGTGCTGAGAGGGGGTCCCGCTCTCGGCGCCTTTTATACCTTCAGTGAGAGGGATTTTCCTGCAGACCCCACCCTCAGTCCCCCGGGGCACTCCTGGCCAAATGGGCTCCGAGGGCTTCAGGAGGCTTGTGAAGAGACCAGGGTGCTGACCCCTGCCCTGCCGGTACCCGGGATGGGGCTGTGGCAGGAGGGGATGCTCAGCCTCTGCCTGCCCTGTGCTGCAGGCGAGGAGGGACTCAAGGACACCCAGGCGGATGGAGAGCTCAGGCTGCCCTGTTCCAGTTCCTGCTGCTCCCTGGGATTTCTCTGCAAACTGCAAAGTGACGATGGGAGAGATCTCTGCTCCCTGGCTGCCGCACTGGCACGCAGGCACACACCTTCCCTTTGTGCTCTCCTGGGCTGGTGCCTCACTCGGAGTGAGCCATTGGCAGGAGGGGCCTGGAGCCCCCCGTGGTCTCCAGTAAGCATCGGCTGCTGCTGGAGCAGGTGCTGTGCCCTGTATCCCTCGCAGCATGGTGACAGGGGCAGTGCCTTTCCCTCCAGCTGGGGCTGATGCTGAGTTTTATGAAGGCTTTAACAGCATGTTACATGTGTGCAGGTTCCTTGGATATGGGGTGGGAGGGGTCTGGCTGCCCCTGTCTGAGGTCCAGGGATCACCTCAGGCCACGCTGTTCCCATGGGCGCTGAGGCTTCAGCTCCTGTCAGTAACACAGGAGGATTCAGCAGCATTTTAAATATTCCTGAGCCAGAAGGATTGGGATCTCCTTTCTTCGGGTTGAAATTGGGATTCTGGCTTGGGTGACATATCCAGACAGATATGTCATTTTAAAATACTACTCAGTGCTTACAGAACACAGTGTTTCCTGGTAAATGCTAGAGCCTAGAGCTAGAGTTAGGGACCAAGCAGCATTCTGAAGAAAACATTCCCACACCAAATACCTGTATGGAATGGAATTAGCACCATCCTGGACTACTAGCAGTGAGCATCTGCAGCTGAGTGTCCAGGTGCCACTCCTTTGGACAGCAGCTCGATGATGTGACGGGGCCCGGTGAAAATTGGCACCAAGAGTTCACACCAGCGCTCAGGGAGCATTGGGACAATGTGCTGAGACCCATGGTGGTATTTGGGGTGTCCTGTGCAGGGCCAGGAGTGGGACTTGATGATCCTTATCCCTTCCAGCTCAGGATACTCTGATTGTATGAGTGAACGAAGATTCCCATGTTCCAAGCTGAGACATACACTCCACTTGTCAAGGATGGCATGTGCAGGTTCCGTGTGACCTCTCAGACCATCCTGAGGCCTCTCTGGGTTTTCTGAGATGTCTATCTGAGCAGGCTGGACGTGTACAGCTGCCCTGGGCTCGGTGCTGGCACCAGTCAGTAGTGCCTAATCTGAATTGGGTGCACTGGGGATGCAGTTGTTGTAGGGTTACATTTCACAGTTGTATCTTCTCCTCTAAAAGATTCAGGCTCTTCCCAGATTTCTTTGGTTTGAGAGTGAAAATGAAAACTCCCAAAGGAAGGCAGTCCTTAAGAGGAGGAAGAGTAGGCTGACTGTAGATGGAAACCCTCTGTGTCATGGTGTGTCTGCTCTGGTGCCATGAAGCGGGTAACGGGAACAGCTGATGTGACAAAGTTGCTGTCACATCAGTCCCCTGTGGCCAAGGTGTGTCTGCTTGGCAGAAGAGGCAGGACTTGGAGGCTCCAGCATTTCACTGTGCTGTGGGCATTCTGCAACAGCCAGAGGAACTGCTGGGGTCTGGAGGCAGAACAGGCATTTCCATGCACAGGTATCCCCAAGCGCCTGGGGTGCCAGGAGTATCCAGCAGCTTCAATTTTTGGCTTTCACAGCACATGCTGGCTGGGCTGTCTGACTGTGTGCTCTGTTTGCAATGCAGGGTGAGGAAGGCCCTCCCAGTTTGGAGTACATCCAGGCCAAGGACTTGTTCCCCCCGAAGGAGCTCATAAAGGAGGAGGAGTCACTGCAGGTAAGGAAGTAAAAACACCCAAACAGCTCTGGGATGTGGCAGGCTGGGCTCTGCAGAGCAGCTCTCCAGCCCAGCACGTCCTGGAGGCTGTGGGCTGGCTGGTGCCAGGGGCACCTGCGGAGCAGCAGGTCCTTGTGCGTGGGGGCCAGGCTGGCTGTTCCCAAGGCCCTGTCCCTGCCTGCCCAGCCCTGGCAGGATGTGTCCGGCATCGCCAGCCGCCGCAAGCGTGGCCGGAGCTGATGCAGTGCACGGCCAGCCAGGGTGTTCCCTGTCAGAGTGTGCCGCTGCCTGCCCAGCCCTGCAGCCTGCACCAGGGAGATTCCCCAGGCCGGGGAATGCGGGGCCGTGCTCCACAGCCACAGCATGCAGCTGCACTGCCTGCTCTCCCCCGGACACGTTGCTCCTGGCATTTCCTGCTGCATGGCAGCTGGAAGAAGGAACCTCCATATGGTGCCAGCCTCCTGCTGCAGAAAGCCTTGGGAAGAGCCCTGAGTGCTGTTGCTGCTGTGCAGCAAGGGCAGCATTCCCTCCCTTCCTTTAACATCATCCAGTGCTCATCATCCTCCTCCTGGGGCTGGAGCCAGGCTCACCTTGTTCTTGCTGCTGCTGCAGTGTTTGAGTTTGTTCTGAGGCTGTCACTGCCTTGGCAAACGGTGCTAGGGAAGGCAAGGGCTGAGAGATGTTGGCTTGAAGGAACAGCCACAGCCTGGGGACTTGTCGGGTGTCAGGGCTGCAGGGCTGTGGCTTTGGGAGATGAGGCTGCTGAAGCAACTCTGAGCTGAGACTCTTGGAGAAGAGCAGACTCTGCCTTAGTTTGCTGCGTTGGAGAAGTAAAGTTCAACCCTCCCAAGGGTAATTTGCCTTCAGTAAATCGTTAATTTTTTGTAAAGTGGAGTGTTCAAGGCCAGGCTGGATGGGGCTTGGAGCAACCTGGCCTAGTGGAAGGTGTCTCTGCCCGTGGCAGAGGTGGAACTGGATGGGCTGGGGTTGGGATGTCACTCCCAGCCCAAACCATTCCAGGATCCTGTGACTCTAGAAGGATGCCATCAGTTGATAACAAGCTGTATTCAGGCACCTGCTGGTTTATTCCAGGATTTCCCTCCGTCGGTTCTTGCAGCCTTACCGGCCCCTTTCTGTTCTGTCTCCCTTCTGTTGCTGTGTGAAAGAGCCACGTAAGCAGGAGAAACACATGCCAGATAAAAACAGCTCTGGCAAGCATGCGAAATAAAAAGAGGATATTCTCTTAGGCAAATAATTAATATTTTTCAAGAGTGTTCAGACATACGCCAGTTTAAGGTGGTTATTTTTGTACAGAGAAAGGAGAAGTTGTTAGTACAGTTGTCACTTGAAGTCTGAAATCCAGGAAATTCAGGTTTTTATACCCAAGCCATGGAAACAACTTCGAAATAAAGAGAAGGTGGTCTGACTTGTATTAATTACAGTGTAATGAATTGTGTCGTCAGCTGCCCTGTCTGGCAGGTTTCAGCTCTGGCTGAAATGATAAATCGTCGTGACATTTTTTGCATAATTGGTTACCGACATCACCTGGTGTAGGTGGCATTTAGAGAACAGGAGGAGCCTGATTAGCTGAGGACAAAGGGGCCTGGTCAATTTTAGGCTGTTCTGCCTTCTTTTTTTTAATATAAGTCAAACTTGACTGTCTGCCAAGATCCCCTGTTTTAAAAATAACTATGGCATGTCCAGACTGATGGGGAAAAACAGACACTTGATTATCTAGATATTAAAAAAAAATGGAATACAGGTAACTTTGATGAAGCTTTCTTGCAGTTTAATCAGGACAAGCTTCCTCAGTCATATAAATAACTATACATAGAGAATCCCTGAGAGCTTTGTTAGCAGAAACTGGGCACATCTTTGGTTCATTTGCTTACCTGAATGGTACTGCTGAGTCTCACAGTGCTGCTGCGGGCCCCTCGTGTTTAAATGGCACAGCAGGATCACAAAGGTGACACTGCCCTGTGGCAGAGGCTTCTGATCAGTCACAGAATCCCAGAATCACTGAGGCTGGAAAAGACCCCCAAGACCATCGAGTCCAACCTGTGGCTGATCCTCACATTGTCACTCAGCCCAGAGCACTGAGTGCCCCATCCAGTTGTTCCTTGGACACCTCCAGGGATGGTGACAGCACCACCTCCCTGGGCAGCCCCTTCCAGTGCTTCCCCGTGGTGTTGGGCTCTTTCAGGAGCTGTACAGAGCACTCTCCATCTTCTCTCTGAGCTGTCCTGCAGTCAAGTCCCTCTCCATGCCTCTTGTGCCGGGGCTGGTTTCCCCTCTCTGAAGAGCAGGGACAGTCAGCCGTCGCTGCCAGGTGTGCGTGGCACACACGTGATCCTTCAGGAGGTGCTTGCTGGCTCCGGAGGCATCCTTGGGAAGAGCTCCCTGTGTGGGGCAGGGGAGTGGGTGCCGTGTTGCTACGACAATTCCTTGGGAAATGCACTGCAGAGACAGTGGGAGAGTGGCTCTGGGAGTTCCAGTGCACGAAGTGGCTGTGTGACCTGACCTGGTGCTGTCTCCCTTCCAGGTGCCATTCACTGTATTGCAGGGCGAGGGGGTGGAGTATCTGGGCCATGCCAATGACGCCGTGATCGCCATCTCCAACTACCGCCTGCATATCAAATTCAAGGACTCCGTGATCAATGTGAGTCTGGCTCTGCTTGCACCATCAGCTCTCGCAGGGTCTCAGGGCAGGGAGGGCTAGGAATGCCCCGTTCCTGGGGGCTGTGGCACAGGAAGGTGCCTCTTGGAGGATGCCAGGCCTAGGCATGAGGTTGCTGTTTTGCTGCTGTATTTAGGTGTGAGGATGCGGTTTTTCTTTGGACAGTAATCAGGTTTTTCCTTTACTGTTTTCTTTAAATTCAAGCATTAATCTTGGTGGTTTTAAGGCTGTTGAAGTCTCTTGCAGGCCAGTTTTAATGAGACTTCTCACCAACACAGAGTCAGGCAGTGGGAGCTGAGGCTTTCCCTCACTGCCTTGACTTGCCATCTCTTCCTGCAGCTGTTGTTTGGCTCAGTTACCTGTGCTTGGCTGGATGTGACTGAGTCAGAACTGGCTCCAAGTGGGAGATTATCGAGGGAGAGAACAGAAATCAGAATAGTAATCATGGAAGGAGCTCTGTGCTGACTCAAGGAGCTCCCTAACCCTGGCAGTGGGTTTGTAGTTCACAGAAGCAGCTCGTGACTGGTGGAGCTGTGCCGGAGTGTGAGGAGCCTGCGGGCACAGCTGCTGGGGCTGCTCTGGTCTGTGGTGTGCCTTGTCATGCCCTACATCTGTCCCTCCCTCGCAGGTGCCTTTGAGGATGATGGAAAGTGTGGAGTGTCGGGATATGTTCCAGCTTCACATCGTCTGCAAGGACTCCAAAGTGATCAGGTATCTGGTTTATTGCGGTGCTGCAGCTGCTGCAGGCTGTGACCCAGCTCTGGTGGCTCCCTCTGTGCTGCCGTAGGAACTGAGCTGTCCACGGTCAGGGTTCTATGGCTTGGGGCCGTGTTCCTTTTCTTGGCTCAGTCTCGGCTGAGTGAATGTCCCCGCTGAGGATGATTTGCCTTTGGGTTTGCAGGTGCCATTTCTCCACCTTCAAGCAGTGCCAGGAGTGGCTGAAGAGGCTGACTCGAGCCATCGCCCGCCCCGCCAAGCCCGAGGACCTCTTTGCATTCGCCTACCATGCCTGGTGCCTGGGGGTGTGTGTGGATGAGGAGGATCAACATGCACATCTCTGCCGTCCTGGTGAGCTCCTGGCCTGGCCCTTCCTGCTCCTCTGGCCAGCAGCACTGCACTGCAATTGAGCTCTTGTTCATAAACCCTGTTGGGTTTCAAATTCGCCTTGCTGGGTCATCCTGAGCCTGGCCTGGAGATCTAGCTGATGGCCAGATGCTGCTGGATATAGTTATAAGCATAATGAGAAACTTTCTGAGCCAGCAACACAGAATCAGCTTTTCCCTTTCTCCTTGTGAGAAAACATCCCATACTTAAGTTCCCTCATCACGGTGATGGAGACCTCAGGCAGTCCTGTCCTGGAGTGGCAAACAGCATCAGTTTTGAGGCAGCCTAATTAATATGAGCCCATCTGCATCTCTTCTCCAACTCCCAAAAGTGCTGTGACATTCCCAGGATCAGGTCTGTGGAGAGCTCTGGCTCACCCGTACACAGGCACAGATCAAATCTTCGAGTCCGTGAAGAGAAAACCAGAGCTGTGCTGGTGCCCTCGTGTGGAGTGGGAGTCTCCCTTCCCTGGGAATGCAAAGTTCACTTACAGTTGCTTTGTCTTATCCATAATGAAGCTGTTTAAAAGGGCAATTAAAATGAGTGAGAAGCCTGGCTTTAGACTGAAAAATGTGCTGATCCTAGAGGAGAGGAGCAGTAGCAAGAATGGAATGTCCAAAGACAGGCTGGGTAGAGGGATGGGGTTCAATAGTACAGCTATTCCAAGAGAAGCTGATAGGGGAAAGGTAAGCTCTGTGTCCTTACCATGCCCCAAACCCCAGCAGTCACAGATATTTGCTGTGTTTCCTTTAGGGAAAGTAGTATTCTCTAGTATAAATAAACTCACCTGTGCAAGCTGTTGCTGCAGGGTATGACTGAGGCAAAGAGATTTGCAGTATTTATTTATTTATTAACAAGATTTGACACTGGAGCACAAAGGCATCCAGAATTTGTGAGGCAAGGCTAAACCATGAGAGAGGAAACCCTGAGTCAGCGTCTGAGAGCAGTCTGGAGGAAGGAACTGCCTGGGGTAGGTGCTCAGTGCTCCTTGCCATGGGGTTCCTGACATCCACTTGGAAAGCTGTCTCTGCCAGCAGGGCAGAAGTGGATTAAATTAACCCCCACACCCCTCCTTGACAGGGAGAGGCTGTTTTGTGCCCTGAAATGAAATCTGAGTTGACAAAACAAGCAGAGGAGCCCCTGGAAGGGACAAGTCTTTGTGGCTTCTGAAGTACAATCCCTGCTGCCATCCAGCTGTCCTGGAGTTTCTCCTTGC
Organism: Dryoscopus gambensis; assembly: GCA_013389985.1. Classification (NCBI taxonomy): domain Eukaryota; kingdom Metazoa; phylum Chordata; class Aves; order Passeriformes; family Malaconotidae; genus Dryoscopus; species Dryoscopus gambensis. The sequence goes on from WEIT01037756.1 coordinate 67,184, forward strand.
CAAAAAGATGCTCTGAGCTCAGAGGGCTGGAGCCCCTCTGCTCTGCAGCCAGGCTGAGAGAGCTGGGAGTGTTCACCTGGAGAAAGAAGGCTCCAGGGAGAGACCTTAGAGCCCCTTCCAGAGCCTAAAGGAGCTTATAAAAAAGAGGGAGAGACTTTATATACAGGTGGATAGTGACAGGACAAGGGGAAACAGTGTTAAAGTGACAGAGGGCAGGATTGGATGGGATGTTAGGATAAATTCTTAAATCAGGGGATGGAAAGGCCCTGGCACAGGTTGCCCAGAGCAGCTGTGGCTGCCCCATCCCTGGCAGTGTCCAAGGCCAGGCTGGACAGGGCTTGGAGCAACCTGGGACAGTGGAAGGTGTCCCTGCCATGGAAGGGGTATAATGGGATAAGCTTTAAAGTCCCTTCTGACCCAAACCTTTCTGTGGTTTTGTGACTCTGTCCAGTCTGTGACTGTTGCTGTGAAGCTCCACAAGCACGTTCAGGTTTCCTCAGTGCTGTCAGTAATTCCCTGTGCTCTGCTCCTCAGGGGACCATGTGAGGTTCCGGTTTGAGATGGAGCTGGTGCGGATGGGCTTTGACCTGCAGAATGTCTGGCGCGTCTCTGAAATCAACAACAACTACAAGTGAGTGTTTCATCACCAGGCTTTCCCCACTCTCCTCTTGCCTTACCTTTCCCTTGGTAATCCCCGTGCAGAGCAGTGGGTGAGTCAGGCTCCGGCTAATCCTCCTTCCTGGCCTCGATAGCCCCCAGGCAGATCAGCAGATGAGCCAGATCCCTTTTCTTTCCGCCTTTCACATCATGGAATTGGAGAGGGAGTACAGCCCAAACATCAGAGCTAGCAGTAAATGCTGACTCAGGTAGTTTATAATGTGGTGGCTCTAATTCCTCATGGAAGACATTTGAGAGTCTGGAGGTCCATCCATTGTGGGTTTGTCTTTCTGTCCTTCTGTCTAAAATGCTCCATTTGACATAACAACCACGGTTTTCATACACTCAGGCTCTGTTCAGCCCTGTGAGGGGCTGGGGGTAAGCCAGTGGAGAGCTGTGAGGATGCTCAGGAATCTGGTAATGAGTGAGGCTCATTCAGTCAGAGCAGGAGAAGCTAAAGGGTGATCTGTCTCCAGCTGCTGGCAGGGCATTCACAAAGGGATGCAGTAAAACTCCTGGCAGTGGCACATGACAGAACATGAGGTGATGGCCCCGAAGTGCAGCTTGGGAGGTTCACAATATGGAAGGGAAAAGAGCATTCCCTGGGAGCATGGTGGTGTGCTGGGCACATCCCCAGCAGGGGGGTTCTCCATCATTGTGGTGTCACATTTCAGGTGAGCCAGTGGTGGAGGTGGTCCCTGTGAGCGGGGCGTTGGAGTGGAGATCTCTGCCAGGTTTTCCCACTATAACAGTGGAAGAGACCTTTTCCCACCAGTCAGTGTTTCCAGCCTGTCTTCTCTTCCTGTAAGAGCACAGGACTCTTGGAGAAGGGCAGCTGCACTGTTTGTAGCAGGTGGCATTAAGTCAATGGGGTTTTAAACTTTGATGGACATACTCATTTGTACATTCTCATTAGTCCTGTTCCTAAAACCACTGGTATCCCTCAGCCTTTCCTCTGTCCCAGCCAGTCCAGGCATGCCCATCACCTAAAGACTGGACCATTCTAGGTCACTGGTTTCCTGTGGTGACCATGAGAAACCTCAGACACACTGGATTGGGGAAATCCCAGTTTTGGAGCTTGCTGCCTGTTCTCTCCTCCTGAAGAATCCAGGCCGCAAGCACTAAATTTGGGGGGTGGTTTCCATTTTCCCTCTGCCCTACTGACCACGTTGTTGCTTTGGGACTGTTCACATGACTTTGCTGGCATTCGCAGTTTCTCCAAGGATGCCAAATACAAGGGGTTCTGAACTGCTCAGTTTTGGAGTGCACAGCCTGTGGGTCCCTGCCCCAGGTAGAGTCTCTGCGTGTCAGGCTTTCTTCCCTGCTGGATCTTGGGGTGTGGTTCCCTCTGGCTATTTCAGGAAGTTCAACTTCCGTTGACCATCTGTGCTTTGCTTCCTGGCCAGTAATCCACAGCCATTAGCCACCTTCTCTGAAGACAGGTGTTTGATTTCCAACCAAACCAGGGAAGAAAGGACTTAAAACAAACCTCAGCCACCTGGGTGTGGGCCTGGCTTTGCTTCCCTCCACCTGCCGAGTTCCTCCCTGGGGATCCTCGCAGGTCCCAGCTTCCTGCAGACATCCCGGGATCTCAGGGGTGGTGTAATTGCCTTGTGCAACTCAAACCAGTTCTCTCTTGCTGCTGGGGGAGTGTGGCTTTAAATCCTGCCTTGGCTTTTGATCATAACCACCTGCCTCTATTCACAGGGATCAGGTTACTTTTTAACTGTTTATAATCCTTTTATCTTTTATTTCCCTGCATTGGCAAAACAGTGTTGTTAAAGACAGGATACTCCAAGGTAATGGCTTTGTTCCTTGTCTTTCAAGTCTGTTCTGAGATGTCCTTATCTGGGAACTATTATCTTCTTCCTGGCGACAGCCCTCATAAAATGAGAGCAATACAAGCTTATAATAACCACTCCTTCAGTCTTGATAAAAGTATACAGCGATAATAAAATTATTACACGGTCTCTCCCTGGCTCTCACATCTTCAGGGATCTTATACCCAGGGAAATGGGATCACTCCAGCATTCCCCATCTGGTGCACACAGCCTGTCCAAGGTAGGAGTTGTTTCATATCAGCCTTGGTGCTGGTGGGTTTGGTACATGTGTAGCTCCTTCAAAAAAAGGAAAAAAAACCCACTTTTAGTCCAGTGTTGACGCTCATTTTCAGATTTCATCTTTTTATGGCTGTGGTTTTATTTAACTTAGAGTTTATGAGGAAAAAGTTGCCTGGAGTTCTGTTACTGCTTTAGCCAGATGGTGTTTCCTGCTGGTTTCTGAGACTGCTCTTAAATCAAATTCTGTCTTTTTTACACTTCTCTATAAATTTTAACACTATCCATACCATTGGAAAGTGATAATTAGTGTCCTTGCTTGGATTTGCCACAGGAACATGTGGACAGTAAGTCCGTGAGGACTGTTGGTGGTACACGTGTTTGCCTTCTGTGAAGGAAGAGCTTGGACAGGGCTCTCAGAGACAGAATGGAGTTGTTGGGGTGTCCTGTATGGTGCCAGGAGCTGGACTCAATCCTCGTGGGTCCCTTCCAAATCAGAATAATCCATGATTCCATGATCTCTCTCATTGTTAGCTTCGTGGGAAGAAGGTTCTCCGTTGATCCTTGTTCACAGGTGCTGGTTCCTCTGTCTGTGTTGTTCCAGCCACCCTTTCCTCCCATCAAACCTCACAGTTCAAGGCTGTTTCCCTTGGTGGTCTGGCTCAGCCTGGTCCCAGGGCTTTCCTGGCCACCCCACTGCAGGTGGTTTCCTTTAGGACTCCCGTTGTGGTGAAAAATGATCGTTGAGGTTCTGAACCATTTCTTATCTTCTCAAGAGCAGCTGTTTCCTAAGAGGAGCATCCTTCAACTCTGTGGGGAGACACCTGTTAAAGAACACAGGCACACAAAAAAATTTTAAAAAAACCCCTTCTGAAAATCCAAATCTGCCCTATCTGCTCATTCACTGATATTTCAGGTAGCTCTCACACATGCGAGGTGTCCTCCCTCCCAAAAGCCGTGTTGACTCTTACCAAGTGGACTGAACTTACCCTTCTTTTTGTTGTTGCTATTGTGGGAGCCTTATCTCTCCTGGAAACATTGTTGAATCTACTGAGTGATGAATGCGGTAACAATGGGATTTTTCGATTATTCTACTTTGGAGCAGCTTAGGCTCAAAGGAAGAGTCAGGGACTTCTGTATAATTTTGCTAGTAGCACCAAGAAACACCTGGATGTGTCTGAAAATGTCACCTTTGGTTCAGACACTTACGTGATCTGTGTGGAAGCAACACAAGTCTCCCATGGGAATTTCTGCCCTCACAGCCTTTCTGCATCTCTTCCAGCCGCTGTGGATGTCATTCCTGTCACTCCAGGGGTTGGTAGTGTAGCCCCAACGCTGTCCTGTTTCTCTTTAGGCCTGGGATTTGATCCATGCACATTCTGGTGGATGCTGGTCACTCTGAGCATCCCACTTTCACCTCCACCTTCCCCTCGAAGTTGCCCGCACTCTGTTCACAAGCCCAGCCTATTTCGGCCTTCCTACAAAGCTTGTACTCTGAAATTTAGGGTGCCACAGATATTCTTCCTTGTATCAGTTTATAAGATACTGTTAGGCCAACAGAGTTACTTATCCTAGATTTTCATCTCCTCTACTGTATTCCTCTGGAATTCTAGCCTAGAAAGGCATGTCTCTTTGTCTCGTCCTCATTGCCTGTGTCTATGCACCCTGCTTGAATTTGGCTTAACTTCTTAAAGATGTCTTATTTCCTACCTGAATTTTATTGATTTCTATCTTACTGTTTTCCTAAGGCTACAGAGTTTTAGTGATTTAACTCTTGGAAGATACACTCCTGAGCCTCTCCTGGACTACCTCTCCCCAGTTTGTACTTTAAGACATCACCCATGTTCCATCTGACGTGCCAGGGAACTGTTTGCACTTCAGTGAAGCCCGTTTATGTATAGACTCAGCCATCCAGAAGTTCCTCCAGACCTGAACAGGTGCTAACCCTCTCCCACATTCCTGCATCCTCAGTCACGCTTCACTGCTTCTCTAATTTCCTGACCACCTTTACTCATGGAATCTGAGGCATTTCAGAGATGTCCAAGCCCAGACATCCTACCACAGACAACCTTCACCTTCTTAACTGACAGCTTTAATTTTGCTTCCTGAATTCCTCATCCTCACCCAGTTGTTTTATGCCTTAGCCATCCTTGCTTTCTGCCTGGGGCTCTCGGAGGAGCTGTCTAGACACTGAAGTGCCATTTTCCAACGTGGCAGGCAGTTCTTCACTAGCACCATAAACTAATACTGGATTATGCCTGTTGCCATCAGGTGGAATAGCCTGGGCTCAGGAGCACCAGACCACCTTCTGGAGCTTACTGGCTGCATCCTTTCACCCCCTCGCTTTGCTCCCCATCTGCCCTAAAACATTCCTGCTAAACGATGTGGGATAGCCTTGAGCCAGAGCTGCTCTTTGATATTCCCTGCCGCATACCCACCTGTGCCTGCCTGGGCCGCGGGGGCTCAGCTGGTCCAGCTCCCAGCACTGCTGTGCCTGAGCCTGCCCTCAGCCTGTGCTGGGAGCAGCAGGGGCAGGGGAGGAGCTGCAGGAGCCAGAAAATGCTCCCTGCACTCCTGGAATTTTGTGTGTGCTTCGTACAATCCCAAAATGATTTGGCTTGGAAGGGACCTTGAAGCCCATCCAGTGCCACCGCTGCCATGGCAGGGACCCCTCCCACTGTCCCAGGCTGCTCCAAGCCCCGTCCAGCCTGGCCTTGGGCACTGCCAGGGATCCAGGGGCAGCCACAGCTGCTCTGGGCACCCTGTGCCAGGGCCTGCCCACCCTCACAGGGAACAATTCCTTCCCAATATTCCATCCAGCCCTGCCCTCTGGCAGTGCTCTCTGCTTTCAGTGTTCTCCTCTCACTGCTGGTACATGTTCAGGTATCTATAAGAATTTGATTTCTGGCACCCCACCAAAAAAGATAGGATTTAGATCTCACTCCTGTCACTTTGCATACCCCCAGATCCCACTGCCGAATTTCTGGGCAGATTTGTGTCTTCCTCACTGAGCAATGTGTCAAGTTGAGCAGTGGTACCCGTGTTCTGCAGGGCAGAAAGGGGCAGGCCATTCTTTACCAGAAGCTCTGTGTGTACCTGCTACAAGGAAACAAAAACTCCACATAAATTATTGGCTGTTCCAGTAAACCCTCATGAATTCTTAAATCCAGAGGTTGTTCCAAATGCATCCTGGGAAGTACTAGGATACTTAGTATGAGCCCAGACGTGAGGCCTGAGGTGAAAGGAGGTTGTCTTCTCTCAGCTGATTCCTGACAGCACTTTTTGGGTCACTTGTTGAGGCTACACTGAGACAGATGTGAGGAGGAAGAGCCAAAGTCCTGCATGTTGAATTTGGGGAAATGTGAGCTGCTCTGGGGCAGATTTTTGATTGTTCAGTCCTCATCTTGCCTTTTGTGCTTTCTCTTCACCAGGCTTTGTTCCAGTTATCCCCAGAAGCTGCTGGTCCCTGTCTGGATCACTGACAAGGAACTGGAGAACGTGGCTTCATTCAGGTCATGGAAAAGGATCCCTGTGGTGGTGTACAGGTAAATGCAAACCCAAATTCCCTCCCCCAAACCCATGACAGTCCTGCAGGGGCTGTGGGACAGGGGTAGCAGGAGAGCTGTTCATCCTTTTGTCTCCCACCTGCAAATATGGTGCTCCCAGGGCTCCTTTTCCCAGCACCATCTGCAGCAGGGTGTTTTCCACAAGAGAGAAGCAGTGTCCCAGAGCTGTCCTTTCCTGCTTTCAGTTAGATTTGAAGCTGTGGGTGACTTTCCTCCTATGGGAGATGTTGCAAGATGAGGTCAAGTTAAAGTTCTGTTAGAGTTTCAAAAATCTTTCCACACATTGGTCCTTGTCTGGCTGCTACTTTGAAAAGAAATCTGAGCCAAGAGGAGCCTGCTGGGTGCCCTGTGCTCAGCAGGGTGTGCAGGCCTGGGCAGACCTGGGAATGCCCAGATCTGCAGCTTCTCACAAGTGATAGTGGAGGGGCAGCTCTGATCTCTGCTCTCTGTGACCAGGGACAGCACCCAGGGAACAGCTGGAGCTATGATAGGGGAGGTTTAGGTTGGATTTTAGGAAAAGGCTCTTCCCCCAGAGGTGCTGGGCACTGCCCAGGCTCCCCAGGGAATGGGCACGGCCCCGAGGCTGCCAGAGCTCCAGGAGCATTTGGACAGCGCTACCAGGGATGCCCGGGGTGGGATTGTTGGGGTGTCTGTGCAGGGCCAGGAGCTGCCCTGGATGATCCCTGTGGGTCCCTTCCAGTTTAGGATAATCTATAATTCTATGAAATATTCCCTGACCAGCCTTCCAGAAATAATCTAGAGGGGGATGCAGGAGGCCAGGCAGCCAATGGAGCAGGGCTCTGCAGGGTAGGGCTGGTTCCTCATTAAATGTGTCTCCTGGGAGACTGACATGTTTGAAACCAATGGGAAGCTGATGGAAAGGGGCAGCCAGGCAGCTGTGCTGTTGTAAAATGTACATTATGGTTTATAGCCTTCGACTCTTGTGTTAGCAGTTACCGAATCAACAAATAAAAAACCTTAAAATATCAGAGCTGTATTGGAAAATACGAAAGTCAGGAAACAAAACAAGTGAATTTACAGGTACCTTAACTCTGCATCTTCACAGGCTTGCTGTTGGATGTAGCAAAACACTGTGTGTTCCTTGTAGAACTCAGTTCTGCAGCAGAGTGGGAATGAGTGCAGCTTATCGGATGGAGCCTTTCCTTCCTTGTAGCCAACTCAGCTAAGAAGTTAATTGTATTTGTGATTCCTTTTGCTAAAAATGGCCTGGTGCTGGAGCCTGTCCCACTGTGCCTCCCCACCCGAGGGCAAAGCCATGTCTTTTTCCTACTCCAGCAATTATTTTGTTCCTTCCTGTATATCTGTGTAATGGTACCCAGTAATTTACGAGCTGAGTGCAACCCTTTGCAGCCTGGGATCAGATTAGAAGATGCTGACAAGTGATGTTACAAGATGGGGCAAGTGCTTGCCCATGTGTCTCTGATTTTCATGCACCTTTTTTAAGCCTTTGTCCTCAAGATTGAAATCTTTGGGGCAGGAGGGTCCTTGAGGGACGTGGTTGCTTCTGCAGTGCCTTGTGCTGTGTGGAACTGAAAAGCCTGACACTCAGCTCCTCCTCCTCACTTGGAGTTTGGGAGAGAGTGGATGGGTGCCTGCATCCCAGGGACTCTGTTTGATAGATCTTAGAGCTTTTGGATAAGGCTGATCTCACTGGGTCACAGTCAGAGCTGTAAAACATGACACCAAAAGTACCACGTTATCAGATTTCTTTTAAAAAGTATAATTTAGCTGTTAAGCAAAGCAGAAATTCAGGTCTCCATCTCAGTTCTCAGTGCAGATGCACAGGAGGGATGCAGGAGCCTCTAGGCACCATCCACTTCTAAAACAAGGCAAAGGATGCAATCAATTATTTAGCTGAGTACGGTGGCAGACGGGCACGGCCTGGCAGTTCTGGCTCTGTCTGCTCAGCCACCTTGAGGAGACCTTGGGGCTGTGGCAGCGGCAACGCTCCTGTGCCACTCAGCATCAGCTGCCAGGGAGCAGCAGGGGACAGCGGGCACTGCTCCAGCCCTACGGCTGAGCGCTCGCTCCCAGCCTCTCACATCGTGCCACAGTGAGATGGGAGTTTATCCCAAACATTTGGGAAATGGAGGCACTTGTACACACACACATCTCAGTTGGGAATCTTTAGGCACGGCTCAGTAAACCCTCTCCAAACTCTTTTTTGTGCTTTAAGCCAAGCTCTTGACTTACGAGTGCTCATCCATGTCCAGGAAATAACAGAGAGTAGACTTGGGAGATCACGGAGTCATGGAATGGTTTGGGTTGGAAGGGACCTTGAGAATCATCTACTTCCAACCCCCCTGCTACCTTCCACTAAACCAGATATTATTTCATCCATTGTGGAGGATTGGTGGGGGTTAAATGGCATGTGCTGACAGTATCAGATGTGCTCTAGCCTTGTGCGCAGAAGGAATCTGTGAGGAAAAACTCAACTGATAGACTACAGAGGCACCTCGTATTGCAGCTTTGGATCGTGAAAGGGTCTTGAGTCATTAAAACTAAACTGAGGATCCCTAAAGAATAATTTGCTCCACATAAGTTAAAACACTCTGGCACTTTCTGCCATTCCAGTCTCAAGAAAAGGACTTTTTCCTTTGAGGAAAACCTCCCCAAAACTTCTGGGTAAGAAAAGGCCTTAAATGGTTCCTGTGCCCGTGCTGGGGACATGTGCAGGGAAGGCAGAGTTAGGCTCTGGTGCTCCTCTGCCCTGGGAAACTCCTGGCAAGCTCAGCTGTGGTTTTGGTTCCTCTGCTGGCACCTGCTGTACTTTCTGCTTGCTGGTGGCTTCACACTCATTGGTGCTGCCACATTTCCTCCCTCACTGGCAGGTCACCGTGTCCCTTGAAGGTCCCCAGCAGCTGTTACCAACAGTTCTGTGAGTTCAGCACGACCCTGGCGACATGGGCAGCTTTGCACAGAGCAGCTGCCGTGTCCCGCACCCTGTCCTGCCCCCCAAGCTGCCTGCTGGGAGCAGTCCCTGGCACAACACCTGCCTTTCCCAAAAATGTGCTCAGGCGCTGTCTGGGAAAGTGCTGCTTGGCACAGGCCAGGAGCTGTGGGTGGCTCACAAACAGGCTTGGATGATCACAGGCTGGTGCTTAAGTCCACACCTTGGCTCTGTTTCATTTACTACTATAAACAAAGCCTTTGCTGCTCTCTGTGTTATCCATCCTTGAGTGATCCTGAAGGCAGGAATAGATCTCCTGGGACTGACTGCTCTGCAAGTCACCTTGCAAAACAGAGCAGCACTGAAAGCAAAGGGTCCCCACAGTGTTTTGACTTCGCTAAACATGAACATTATTTCTTTGGAACGCTTCAGTTTAAAGTCTTCATTGTTATTATCTGTGAGATGTCATTTAAGAAACTACATAAACTGCCAGAGGGCAGGGTTAGATGGGATATTGGGAAGAAATTGTTCCGTCTGAGGGTGGCGAGACCCTGGCACAGGGTGCCCACAGAAGCTGTGGTCGCCCCATCCCTGGAGGTGTCCAAGGCCAGGCTGGACGGGGCTTGGAGCAGCCTGGGACAGTGGAAGGTATCCCTGCCCCTGGAGGGGGTGGAAGGAGATGGGCCTTAAGGTTCCTTCTGACCCAAACCATTCCTTGATTCTCTGATCTCCACAGAAATGCTGCTGGAGGGGTGGGTAGGATGGTTGAGCGTGGTTGGTGTGTGGGTCTGGTTCGGGGCTGTCCAGTTCCTTTTCCCATCTCCAAAAAGGACCAAGCACCAGGAGCAGCACCTCAGGGAAATGTAACAAATGGGATAGGGATGCAGGTGCTCTTTCCTGGTGCATCTTTGGAGCATCTGCTATCTTAGATTTCCTACACTTGTTTGGGAGAATGGGTGACTGTGTCTCATGGGCACTTGGTGAACCTGTCACTGAGTGTTTTGGAACCAGTTAGTAGTTCCACACTGCACCATGGCAGTGAGTCCACTCTTTTTTTTGTTTGCTGTCCAAGAAGTACTTGTGTTTCTGAAACATATGGCATGACCATTCCAGTGCTTGCTTGTGTCTGTACCACCCATCTCTGGAGCTTGGTTTCACTACAGCATGATCCTTTTCAAGATGGATTGTTGGGGAGTTTGTGTCATTTTAGGATGGTTAAGATGTGAAGCTGTAATATTTTCTGTCTTACTCCTTTCCCCATAACGGTTAGCACATCCTTAACCTTCATGCTTCTCTTGAGCACAGAGCTGAGGCTTTTGAGAGCTCCCCAGTGACTTCAAAGCCTTTGGGATGTGGCTGCTCATCTGCACTAAACTGTTCCATGTCACAGCTGAGGTTATGTTTTGATCATCTGTAAATACTTGTCACTTATTAATACTAAAGTTCACACTCTGTGAGTCATTCTCTGTTACCAGCAGCTTTGTCACCTCACACACCTCACCTTCCCTCTCCAGGCCAGTTGGGAATGACTTGACCAGTGTGTTCATTTGAGAAATGCACTGATTCCTGCTTCAGGCCTTCTGCCAGGTGTCAGTGAGCACAGCCAGGGAAGGGTTCACATTTAGGGGTTTGTTGATAAACACCAACTCAGGCCTCCACCCAGAAACTCCTGGTCTGATGCCGAGTGAGCTCATCTTCCCAGCTTACAGGTGATAAGTGAAATGGTTTAACAATGGCTGTGTAATTTAAGGGAGGAAAAAAAGAAAGAGAAGGAGAGAACAGAACAGCATTAAAATCAAGTGAAAGGTGTCCCTGCCCATGGCAGGGGGATGGAACAAGGTGGTCTTCAATGTCCCTTCCAACCCAAACCATTCCGTGATTCTATGAAATAACTATTAGTTTCCCAAAGTACAACCATAATTATTTAAAGTTCTTCTCTCTTGTTTAATGTATAAATACTGACCTATCTATATACAATAATATCTGTTTTATTTATTATATATTTATAAGTTACACGATATATTTATATATATAAATAGAAGTCAGAGGTTGGACTAGGGGATCTTGAAGCTCTTTTCCAACCTAAATGATTCTATATTACTGTAAATAAAAATAAGAGGCTGGTTTAGCCCCTGTGTCAGTGCTGTAGTGGTGAAAAATGGTTATTTGAGATTCCCTGCCCTGTTTCACCGCTCGATGAGAGAGTCAGTGCTGTAGATAAAGCAGTGCTCCAGCAGATAGAGGAGTTACAGCCAGGAGTAGCTCAGGTGCTGGCTGTGCCCAGGGAGCGTGTCCCAGGCCACCCTGCGCTCTGCAGGGGCTCCATGAGGCTCTGTCCCCGCAGACACGTGCGCAACGGGGCAGTGATCGCGCGCTGCAGCCAGCCCGAGATCAGCTGGTGGGGCTGGCGGAACGCCGACGACGAGTACCTGGTGACATCCATTGCCAAAGCCTGTGCCTTGAACCCCGGAGTGAGGGCGTCGGGCGCCACGCCGCACGCCGGGAGCAGCGACGGCAGCGAGCCCTGCGACGCCGACTTCGGTGAGACGGCTCCCACCAGCCCTCCTGAACAGGAGAGTTCCTCGGTGCTCCCAGCACCACAGAGCTGCCAGGGTTGTCCCAGGGCAGGATTTTACCCCAATGTCCAGCTGGAGAACGTGGGCCCCATCGTGCCCTGACTGGGGTGTGTGGGTGGCTCTCTGGGCTCGCTCACAGTGGCACTGTGGTGGTGGGAGGGAGGGGGTGCCAGGAGCTCAGTCCCTGTGTGTCCCTGCAGACTCGTCCCTGACGGCGTGTTCAGGCGTGGAGAACGCGGGAACCCCTCAGAAGCTGCTGATCCTCGATGCCAGGTCCTACACAGCAGCCGTGGCCAACAGGGCCAAGGGAGGCGGCTGCGAATGTGAAGGTACCAAGGGCCAAGAACATCCCAGAGCATCTTCCTCTTGGGCCTGGCAGTGGGTCCTAGGGCACAGCTGGGGGTCGGCTCAGTGTGTTGGTTCTTGGTCTGTGGGAGCATGTTCCTACACAGGGATCTGAATGGGCTGGATCAGCAGCCCAAGGCCAACTGGGTGAGGTTTAATAAGGCCAAGTGCTGGGTCCTGCATTTGGGTCACAACAGCCCCATTGGAACACTCCAGGCTGGGACAGAAGGGCTGGAAAGCTGCCCAGTGGAAAAGGACCTGGGGGTGCTGGTTGGCAGCAGCTGAACCATGGGCCTGGGTGTGCGCAGGTGAGCAAGAGGTCAATGACACCTGAGCTGTAGCAGCAATAGTGTGGTCACAGGGCAGTGACCGTCCCCCTTACCTGGCCATTGCTGAGGCACCTCCAGTCCTGG
>WEIT01037765.1:5609-52099 GCA_013389985.1 Dryoscopus gambensis
CTCTTCAGTGGTCATACCAGGTGTCAATATTCAATCTGACCACTGATTGGTTTGACTATAACTTCCTTAAAAAACTCACTTCCTTTCAAACCAGGACATCATCATCATTATTATTATTGGTTTTTGTTTCTCAAACAGGCAAAGTTCTTCCTTTTAATTAGCTGTCAAAAAGCTTCCTGAAGGACCTTTCTGTTACATAGTCAATGTTTATTTCATTGCTCATAATCTGAACTGATTATCCTTCTTGTCCTGCATCAGGATACAACATGTTGCTTAACAGTAGAGAAGAGAGAACTTTGATATACTTGNTAGGGTTACAACATATTCTAATTCTATTTAGCTATACTCTATTTTAACACTACTTCGCATAACATCTTGTCACCAGCGGATGTAAAATCTATATTTTATTATTCTCTTATTCAGCTTTCACAAGAGTTAGGTGAACAAATTGTACATCGCTTATTACAACTTGATTGAAGACACTAAAAAAAGAATAGAGGGTTGCATGCAGTAGTGGCTTTAGGGTTCCTTTCCTGTACATTGTATATTTTTTCTTACTAGGAACCAATTTTTGGTCTTACAATGGAAAAAAGGGGTGAATAATCTTCTTCCTATGTTGTATTTCATAACGAAGCTCTAAATTCTTGAAGAAATTACTTTCTTCAGTAGAATGTTAGAGAATTTGCATCAATTAACATGTTCTTTATCATGAACATTTGTGTGAATGTTCTCAAGGAGCAACCTTGTTCATTTTACTTTGGTACTAGTTTAATTGCTCCAGAGTAGTGATGATATAATTTTTTTTTAAATATAGTGACTTTATTAATAAAACAAAACCAAAAAAATCTTAGATTGGTCTTTGCTTTCTTCCTTTTTTCCAGAGTTCCTCTGTTTGCACATTCATCTGAGCGATTGCTGGGACATAAAGACAGCCAGCGGGAGTCCCTGACGTTGCTCGATGCTAAAGAGTTGCTGAAATATTTCACCCCAGAAGGGCTGCCCGTGGGGGATCTCCAGCCACTGCAAGTTCCCAAGCGGTAGGGATCAGCATGCCAAAGCCGCTGCAGACCACACTCAGAGCTGATGTAGGGGGATGTAAATAAGGGTGTAATGAGAGTCACAGAATGGTCTAACTGCATTTGAGTTTATAACTTGCATCACCCTTGCATCACATTCAGTCAGTCTTGCTATTTAGTTCTCTCAGAATCTGAAATGGCTGGAAATGATGATGTTGGTCCTAGGTATTTAACAAAATAATCACCTGAAGCACAAAACTGTGCTGGTAGAGCCCTGCCAAGCTGCTGCTGCCCTATATGTCCATTTCCAAAAGAGTGTTTCTAGCAAAGCAGAAGTTCCTGTGGCAAAACTTTAATTTTATTGGTGTGATTTCTTTCAGTGCAGGGAAGTCTAGGTGGGAAGACAAAGTAAGAAAAGGCAATAGCTAAGCCCATTTAACAGTGTTTGTCTCCTGTCATGCTCTTTATGTGGTAAAGTGCTTCTTAAAGGAAGCTTATCTAATCTGGTGGCTTTGCAAGTATTCATTCTTAGTGTGTCTGCTGGTAAGTATTAGTGTATTAACCACTGCTTTTTCAGCAGGAAGTTACAGACATGAGTTTATGGAGTAATTTTCAGGATCTGAACATCTGTTAGAGTTAAGGCCAGACTCCATATGAGTCAGATAGTGTTTGTAGAAGCAGAACCTATACTATTCGTGCAGTGTGTCACAGACTTGTTGCTGGGTAAGCAAGACAGTCTTTGCAGTCACTAGAGTTATATTTGTTGACCTTTTTAATATTGAATACTACAATCTATAATGCAATTATTTGATAGAGCCCTTGATCCTTTTTCAGACTTTATTATATATATTAAGAGGGCTTGTGAGAGGGAAAGGTTCTGTAGGATTTTTGAGACTTATGTAAAATACTTGCGTAAGTTTTGAAACTAACCTAAATATGTTCTGAGCAGAGAATTCAAGCAAGTTAGTAAATATGCAGTAAAGATTTAGAATCTCCTACTGAGTTGTCAATGAGTGCAGAAGATTTAGAATTTTGGCTGACACGGCTGCTCGTCCTTGGTGCAGGGGGCCGGAGGGCCTCAGCTGCCACCGCCCAGCAGGACTTTCCGTGCCAAGATAGGGGCTGCCCCTAGACTCCCCCAAGTCAGGGTGGCAGTGCAGAGCAGGGAGGCATCTGCTCTAAGGAAAACTGCAGCCACTTGTAAGGGGCCATCTCTGTCGTATCCAAAGAGGTTTATTCCAAGGGGGAGGACGAGAGAACAAACCACAGAAACTGAGCGCGCAGGCCCTTTTAACGGGGGGAGGTTTGAAGGGAGGGTACATTCAATAAACCAATCAGGGATAACTCAGGGAGGAGTTCAGGGAGGGATTATATTTACATAAGACCAATGGGGGTAAGTGGGGAGAAGTGACACTGGGGAGGGCCAACAGGATGTTGAGGAGCACAGAACTTTCTAGAGGGAGGGGAAGGGTCCTGGGAAGATTGACATGGGTTGTGGGAGGGGTTTGGGTGATGGATAGGGCTCTTTCGGGAACAATGGGAGGGGTAGGGATGATGGATATGGAAGATACTGGAATAAGGGGAGGGGAACAGCCACAGAAGGGAAGCCGGGGGAATGACCCGAGCCTGGGATGCACCACCCGGGGGGAAAGGGGGGAGGGGAGAGCCACACCAACCCAGGACAACCTCAAAACCGAGGAAAACAGTGAAAATAACACACTGCAACATTTGGCTAAAATATTTTTCTTCCAACTAGTTGTGTGGGAAAGAAGTGAATAATTTTTCACTACAAAGATCTATTTTTTTAGTCTTTGTTTTTTTTCAAAGCCTCCAGAAAAGCACTATAGCATAGAATGCCTTGAGTCTCTTGAATGATTTGCTTTGAGCTACAGATGAGTGAGATCTGAATTTGAATCGAGTCCAGCATAACACTGTACTCCAAGCTGCTCACTCCCCTAGCTGATGCTCTTACTAAATTCTCTGGAATAAAAAGCAACTTTGCACAGTAGATGATCAAGAACAGTGAATACAGACCCAAGGAATATCCTGACCAACAGAAGGATTGAAGAGATTTTGAGAGAGACTGGTGAATCAAAGGCATGTTCACTTGTTTTCCATGTTCGAGCTTAAGCAGAAGTTTGATAGATTACAGTTTTGGCTGACAGTCTGTCTAAATTATCATCTTGCTAGATTCCATATCACATCTTTGCTGGATGTTTTTCTCAGATAATTATTCCAGTGGTAATGGTGCAGAGACAGTCTATATGAATAAAACTTGAAGCAGTGTGTAGGTTTCAGATTCTGCTACATCTTGCCTTCATCTCTTCCCTTCTTTAGAGATAAATGTCGGGGTATGTTGAGATCTGGCAGCAAGATCTTTCTATCTGCCTTGCTATGGCTTATTCTGTTGAAATGCCTTCAAACAAATACGCTCATATGATTTAGCTGCAGGGAGTTAGTAGCTGGAATTGAAATATCCCAGGAGACAAGCCATTAGTTCTGAAGTCTGGTAAAGATGACTGTTAGGTGAGGCAACAACTTGAAGCTAAAGGGACGGAATTCAGTACTAATAGTGTGTGATTGAGAAATGGGAGGTCAGTTCCCAGTTCCTCTCAGTTCGTTCTACTACTCAGGTGTCCCACTGTGAAATGGAGTGATATTTGCCTAGTTTTATTGGTAAATTATTTGGTGCCGTGACCTTCGCTGTCTAAGAAATGCCTAGGAGCTTCTGCAACAATAATAGCTCAGTAGGAATTAGTTGAACTTAAATTCTCAATTCAATGCAGATTTAATTTTCCATTGATGCTTTATCCTAGGGGCTTAGATGCAGGGCCTGCAGTTTTGGTCTTCTTATATCAAGGCATTTGTTTCTGATTTTTGGAGTATAATTTATCCTGATGGTAACTGGTTAAAAGAGATCTGTATTTTTCTCCTTTCAGTGAAAACCCATTTCTTCTGACACCAGAGCTTACTCCTCGAAAACTCAGAGGTTTGCCTTTTGAAAAAGCAGCTGGATGCCATTATCATGGACTTGAGTAAGTTTCCTGGCTTCTTTTCCCAGATTTATTTTTAAGTTTCCAGTCTACTAAAATTAGAAACATTTTAAGCAACAGGTATATTAATTATGGAAAATGTGTATATCCTTTTCCTTCGTTGGAACTACTACACCTGTCTCTTTCTTCCTTTTATTTTAGTCACTGGTTTAAATTGTAACATTCCTGCCTTGATGGTAATGTAGAAACATTTAAGGTTTTTTTCCTCAGTTGTACTGCTGTATCTATTCTCAGTGTCTCTGAAAATTTTACTTTAGAACTAAAACTGGCAAGGGAAGTTGGGTTCATTAGTACATATCAAGTTCCTAGGGGAGCACATGCTATAAGTACATACATAGTTTCTGCTTTGATATTTCATTGTAGACACTTTCAGACTAATAGTCACAATGTTTATGAGACCTTCTGTGATGCTACCTGTGTGTTCAGGGAACCTGAAAACACCAGCAGGCAAGTGTTAGCAGTAGCAATGTTCATAAGGATCCATATGGTTAGGGCTGTTAGTTAATCCCAGCCAGCCAGCAATAGTTATTTGTCAAAGCAAACAAATGGGCAAACTGTCGTATACTGTAGTTGTATAAAAATAGTTTAGAAAAATACAGATATTGACACTGAGGAAAAAAGGAAAAGGCTGTAGAAATGCTAAGAAGGTAATTCAGTATAACTCTTCCATATAGACAGTCTTAGTGCCGTATATATTAAGAAATGCTCTGGTTACCAAGCATAGTCAGTTCAGTCTTTGTGCAAATTTCTGCTGCCTCCTAAAATCACATTCTCAGATTATTGGAATGTGACTAACAATGCTGCTGCTATTTTTTTCCTATCAATTTTACAAATAGTTTATCTAAGCCTGTGTTTAATATCTGGTAATTTTAGCCAGGTTGTCTAGGTCAGTGAAGCACTCCTTCTATCTCTTTCATTATCTCCTTTTCTAAATAGTAGCTCGTGAGCCTTTTAGCCTTTTTAGATTTGCAGTAAGTGGCACAGAGAGGCAACTGGGTAGATAAGAGAAATGCATATGGTACATGTGGGAAGAAACCACTTGTCTGTTGTCTGTTGCTATGTGGTATCTTGCTGCCCTGCCTGACCTCAGCAAGGAGTGTGCCTGAGATTTCAAATCAGGCACAGCACAGCTTGTGCTGCTTCTTCTCCTAGCAAAATATGACAGGTATAGACCACAGGGAGGCTTGGGTATTGTGGAGAGGAGGAAGATCCTGGTATATTAAAATTGCAGGGGCAATGTGCTTAGCAGTATGGGAGGGAAGCAGTTGAGTGAGATGTAGCTGTATGACCAGAGCATGTTGTAACAAGAGTATCATGGTTGTGGGCCAGATGTGTTTTGTACAATGCAGTTTTCATCTGCCCAGATGCTGTATTTATATTTGGAGGTAAAGTCTTGTCAACAAAACATGGAGTAGCAGTTATCATAGAATGGTTTCAGTTGGAAGGGACCTTAAAGACCATCTAGTTGCAGCCTCCATGCCATGCACAGGGACACCAGGATCCTATATCTTTTTCCCCAGAGCTGCTCTTAATTAATTTTTCACTCAGCCTGTATTTGTGCTGGCATTACCCTGACCCAGATGCAGGACCTTGCACTTGGACTTGTTGAACCTCGTAAGGTTTGCACAGGGCCGCCTCTAAAGCCTCTGGATAGCATCCCTTCCCTCCAGTGTCAACCATGCCACACAGCTCAGTGTCAACAGCAAACTGCTTTCCTGAAGCCCAGGGGTGAGTTTGCTGTGTGCTCTCCTTACTGCTCTGAGGATCTCCAACTCCACTATTTAATGGTCACTGCAGCCAAGGCTGCCCTTGAGCTTCACATTCCCCACCACCCCCTCCTTGCTGATGGGAACCAGGTCCAACATGGCACCTCACCTCACTCAGAGAAGGAAGTTACCAAAGCGTTCCAGTGACCTGCTGGATTGCCTATGCCCTACTGTGTTGTCCCTCCAACAGTTTATTGGGGTGGTTGAAGGCCCCCATGAAGACCAGGACTTGTGAACATGAGCCTGTTCCTGTTTATGATTAAATCAATTATTTGGGGTAATGAGCATGTGCCAGACACTTGAATACTATGTTGCAGAGAGAAACCAATTGCTGTGAAAGCAGTGAGTAAAGTGGCAATTTAACTTCTAAAGTTAAAGAGATTTTTTGTCTTTGTCAGAGATGTGACTACTCAGGGGACTGAGAATATAAATAAGAAAAATTAAATACCTTGAAATTTTTAAGTTAAGAGAACTTACTCTCTTATCAGATAATGAATTTATGTCTAGTGGAAAGTCTTCCTCAACTGTAGAAATGGATTCATCAGACAGTTATTAGAAAAATTAATTTCTCCCTGAACATGGAAATACTCTGAAGAAAGTGGAAACATCAGATCTAGCAATTTAACATGACTCCATGTTAAGAGAGAAAAGTAAAGAGTGTGTCTGGCATTGCTAAGAGTAGGAAACATTGCTGAGCAGTTTGAAGGGTGGGCTGAGCAATAGCTCACACTGCTCAGAACACTTTGGGTAACAAAGAGGCTGAAATTATACTGGATTTACTGTTACCTTTCCTGCAGTACAGGTAATGTAAGTTACTGGGTGATGAAACATTGTTCTCTTGCAAGGAATCCTGGAAATGATTTACACCAGAGTTAAGTAAGTTAAGTTAGTTAGTTAAGCATTTTGTGTTATGTGTATGTTTCACTGAGTTAGCACTATTCATCTGTTCTCTTTCAGCCCCACTGTAGTTAATAGAGTTTGTTCTGTTCATTTAGTTGATTAAACCACTTATTTACTGTAGTCAATAGGAAGCTTATGCTTGTTCAGTGATACTTTTTTTGTATTTTTAGCACTTAAAAATATGAATCCCTCATACAGCAGTGTTTATCTCAGACAAAGCTAAAAGTTGCATTTCAAAGAGTTTGTTCAAGGGAAAAATTCTGCTAATGTCCATGGAAATCTTATAAGAACATAGGGTAAAGAGTTACAAATAGTATATGATTCAGCTTCTTTGTTGGAGTTGGACTTAAATATAGCAAAATCCATCAGGCAAGTATTAATTTACTGGGCTGTTAAAAGTTGTCTTTTAGAACAGTACACCAGTTCAAACAAAAAAAAAGTTTCAGAGTTCATATGACTGTCAAAAGTAAGTTTTTCTGATTGTAATAAAGCAGAGACTTTCTCTCACAGGTTTCTCACCCAATTTCAATTTCAGATATTGTCTAGATAACAGAAGAGCCTTGGAGAGAGATGTGGGATATGCTGAACTTCAAACTCGTCTGATTCGTTATGAAACTCAGACCACTTGCACCAAAGACTGCTGCCCTGTGCCACTTGTCTTGAGTCCTCTCCCATCTCCTGCAGTCTTGTCAGAGCCTGGAAGTGTCCCTGATGGAGAGTCTTTACAAAGCGAATTCAAAACAGAGACATCAAGGCTAAAACGCAGATCAAAACACCTGGATTGCTTTTATACCAAGAAAAGGTGACGCACTGAATAAAATGAATCTTTAGCATGAAGAGTTTCAGTAGTCTCTTGTGAACTGCATATTTTCTTTCATCTCAAAATGTTTTAGTGAAGCTATCTAGACAAATGTTCTAGTTGTTTAATCCTCTTCTGTAGGTTCATTTTTTTTCTCAAGTGTGATCTCTCATCGATGGCATTATATTAATCAAAACGATGTGGCACAGGCACACTTTATTTAACAGATTTGGGATCTGTTTGCAAAGTCTCAAGTGCCTTTGAAAAGATGACAGATAGCCTCATCTAGGACTGAAACTGCCAGTGCTGCTGCACTACGAATAAACAACTAAAGGTTTAGAAAGCCAAGGATTCTACAAACAGAATAATTGAATTTCTAATCCAGAGGACTGCTGGCATAAGATGACCTACCAAAATTCAATCTTATTGTCAGCCTTGTTTATTAAAGTCTTTTCTGGAAGTTTAGTTTTCAAGATTTCCCTTTGTACTTTGTCCTCGCTCTGAAGATGCAAACTCTGTCAGTGAAAAATAACTGCTATGTAACACCATTTCCAAATTCACTTTTTTCTGTAATACTTCGCTTCTTCCTTATTTACAGTTTGATACCCTTTGCAGTCCTAGCACAATAAGCCTTTAACAGAGGTCTGGTTTTAGAAATATGCATATCTTTTTAGCTTACTGAAAAGTTAGAAAAGAAGATGTGATTGTACTTAATATTTTGTAAATTGGAATTTGGAATTACTAACGCTCTTACAGTTGAAGGATCAAGGATTACAATTGTTCCCGTAGAATTATAATGCCCAGCTTCCTGTAGTTAAAGATGAGTTTTGACGTTCCTATAGGGCCAAAAGAAATTAGATACTTTCAAGAAGTTTTGTCTCATCCTAAGACTGGAGGCCAATTCTCATCTGAAGAGGTTTATTTTCTTAGTTACCTGATTTTTTCAATTTGTCTCTAGACTTTTTTGATCAGAGGTGCAATGGGTCTACATATCAGAGCCCAATCTAGTCAGCAGAGTGTTCTTCTAATACAAAAAATTTTACAGAATAGAATTCTGTCTTTCTGTCTGCTGTTCTCAGATGTTGTTTGCAGGAATGCTCAGTTCTTACTGCTCTAAAGCAGCAGGCTCTCTAGCAGAAACACTGAAAGAATCAGTACAAAACCTGAAAGTTATTTTTATTGGGTTTTTTTATTATTCTTTCTAGGCTAACCAAATCTGAGAGTACAGACTCCCTCCTGTCTCAGGTGAGCGGAAGCAGCAGGAGTCACCGTGCAGTTGCTGTGACGAGGAAACGCTCTGAGAGATCGCTTTCTGTAGCTGCAGTGCCAGCAAAACAACCCGGCCAAGCCCACAGAGCAACCGCCAGGGCTGGCTCAGCTGCAGAGCCTGAGGCCTCAAAGCCAGAGAAGGAATCAAGATCCCAGAAACATACGAGGGTAAAGATCTACCTTGTTCTCTTAGTGAGGAAGCAGCTGTTTAACTTCTTTCCATGGAACTTGATTTTTAAAAATTTTTTTACTAAATGTGAACTGTCTTCATTTGTATTTGTTATTCAGTTTTATTCTGTTTACTTGTGTAAGTGAATCCTGAAGGCACTGAGGAGAGTGCTGCAGAAGCAAAGAATGAAAGTGTGTAAAGGAGATTTTATCATACCCAGGGAATTAAGGCTGAGAGAGATAACAATGAGGAATAAAGAAGGTGGAAATGAATATCAATGAATAGGAGTTATGAAATGTAGACGATTAATATAAAACCTAAAGGCACCAAAGAGATACCTGTGCTGGAAGGGTCAAAGGCATTGTGGAGGAACAGACTATTTTGAGAATAAAGAGATTCCAGTGGTTCTGAAAATCCATTAATTGAGATAGCAGTTAAGTAATTTGGTGGAATAATGTTTAATTAGTAGCTGTACATAGTAGGAATGCTTCTTTGAAAATACAATACACAAAACTGTTTCTGGCTTGGTGGTACTAATTTTAAATTAATCCCAGGCTACAAGGAGAAACTTTGCAAGCAATGTTAATGTTGTGCTGTCAAAGGCAAGTTGGAATGGTCCAAGGAAGCATAAATTGGTGTGACTTATTCAGACCTACAGCAGAGTTTAAACATCTCTGATGTAAAAAATGTCAGAGGAAATTTTCTAATGAGACTTCAGTGTCAAATTTTTAAATTTTTTTTTAATATGGATGCATCAAGCAAGAGAATATCAGTATAGAAAAAAAATTTGTATTTTTTCATATATATTAGAGAACAAAAGACCCAATATAATATTGACTTCTTTTTTATCTTCCAAGCTTCATGTGAATAGTCACTGATCCTTTACATTGCCTTGACATGTAAGCATTTTCCTAATTTTTTTAAATGAAGAAAACAGAAATAGATTGTTAAATTAACAAACTCTGCTCAAATTCAGGCAGTGGGTTGATGGCATTTGGGCAATGGTTTAAAGACAGAGGCAAGATCACAAAAGATCAGGTTTTGTGGTTTGGGCTTTTTTGCTTCCCTTGGACAGTATTTTGTGTCAGTAGCTGGGATGAACTTCTGAGTGTGTTTCTACTGTTTCCAAGATGCTGAAGGATGTGGTTGCTAGGACTCTTCAAAAACATGGAATTGCAGAGGATCATAAGTGCTTTGCATCATGCAGCCAGCGTCTGTTTGAGATATCAAAGTTCTACTTAAAGGTAACTAGAAGATACACTTTTACAGTTCTTTATTCTTAGTTAAGTGAAGCCACTCCTGAATAAAACTTGAGATAGCATGTGGGATATTCAGACTTGATTAAGCTAGTATTTCCCAATGTTGTGTTAGTAATGTGTAGATTGTATGGAGAAACCTTTGGACTTGTTGTCAAATGCAGAAGGTAGTTTTACAATATATTTTGGTGGGGTTTTGTTTGTTTTTAAACTTAAAGCAGTAGCCTTTTATGTGAAACAACGTGGTAAAGCTTAGGTCTGTTAGGTCAGGTCACACTTACACCTGCAATAGCTAAGGAAGCAACAAAGTATCTGCCAGCTGTGGCTGTGGCAGCTCAGTTTCTCCCTTGTTCTAAGGCTGTTGGCTCAATAAGCAGCTTACAGAACTGACTTGCAGTTCCCTGATATGATGTGCACTATTATCTAACACACACTGGCTCAGCAGCGCCCTGTAGAATTGCATCAACCTCATGTTTAGGGGGAGATGAGAATTCTTTCCACAATATGTAGGAGACTGTGAGTCAATGCTGAAGCCCATGTTACTTGGTCTGAGCACAAAATTAAGTTAATTACAGTATGGGGTGATTAAAAACTATTGCTCACAAGCTGAGCTGCTGTTCTGTTCATTTGCATGTGTTTAATCTACCACTATGGGTGAACCAGATCAGTTTAGTGAGCTTCAGTAATGGTGCTTTAAGCTAAATGAAAGTTGAACAGGACTGGATGCTTACACAGACCATCAGAACATCTTGCTGATAAGCACCAACTTCTTAAATAACTGGAACACAGTTCTGCAGTCATTCCGTAAGTGCTCCCAAAATCTTCCCAAAATGTGCACTGAAGGAAGATCTCCTAAGCCACAATCAGAAAGGGCTGCATGTAGGGATGCGTGAGCAAATCAGGGGTCGTGGCTCCGTTCCAAGTAGAAAAGGAAAAGGAAGAATATGGCAGTGATCCTGTCCTTTCTAGAGAGAGGTGTCACAGGATTTTGTTCTCCTGAACTGTCTTGCAGCTCCAAGTATGTGGGAGCCCTTTGAATCCTTTTGTTTGCTGCATAATTCAAAAGCATGATAACATAGGTATCATTTTCATCTGGAGAGAAGTAGTGAATGAATTTTCTTTCTCTTCAGGCAAAGTTTTGATCTTGCTTTGTTTAAAAGAGTAGGTTAGGCTGGACTCATTAAATGGTCTGCAAAACAGAAAAGCCATTCTAGATTTTTCCCTTTTTTTGCACTGATTTTCTTTCCTGATGTCTGCTTCTTTGTTCTTTGCCAGAACTCTGTATTGAAGTGTAAGCTTACAGCTGATTTCCATGTTTATATAGAAATAGAATTTCAATCAAGTCTGTAAGAATTTTGAATATTATTGAAGAAAAAAAAGTTCTGGAACATGTGCAGAAGGTTAGGAAGACTCAGTCATATTTGAGTACTAGATTTAGACTGCTGTAAGGAAACCTGCAACCCACTGGAATAGATATAATTTTTTTTTAATGTAAAAAAGCAAAGTCAAATAATTCTTCTGTTGTTCTGAACAAGGTGATAGAAGTTTTAACACCACCCTGGTTATTAGGGCTCTTATAACCCAAATTAGAGTGACCATATGAGTTTGCTGACTTCAGTGGCTTTTTGTTTCTCATGTAGGATCTTAAAACTTCTAGAGGACTTCTTGATGAAATGAAGAAAACAGCAAATAGCAATGCTAAACAGGTAAGACCATGTATTTATTTTTTCTTGTATATAGCCAAGGCTAAATGTTGCTGTGGCAACTTGGCCATAGGATGGTTTAGTCCACAGCTTTAAGAGATGAAGAGGTGCATTCCCTTGGCTGTGGGTCTCATTTCACTCTGATCTCACAGAAACTCTCTCTCAGTAGTCCCAAGGCAAAATTTCCAGGTTTTGGATAGTATTTTAGTTACAGCTGCCAAGATGATGTGGCACAGTGAGAAATGGAAATGAAGACAATAAATGTTTCTACGTCACTGAAACAAAAAAAAAAAAAAAAAAAAAGATGAGATTTTACTTTAATTATGATCATTAGGGAATTCTTTTCTTGTGTTGAAGGAAATAAGATTTCTTTTCAAAGGTTAGGAAGTAATAAGCAGGTCTAAGAAAGGAAATAAATTTTTAAAAAGAAGCAATGAAGAGCAGTAATTTTAGGCTTGTGAGTAACTGTAAGCCCAAGGGATATCAGGTGAGGTTATTTGTGTGCAAGGTGGGACTTACACGAAGAGCAGCACAGAGCAAATGACAGAAGTAAATATTCCTCCAGAAATTAAGTAACTGATTTAAATTCTGAGAAATACACTGAAGTGACTCCATGATTTGGGAAATAAAAAAGGAAAAGTGTCATGCATAATTACAGTACAGTTTTCAAAATCATAAATTAAATGGAAGAATTTGAACTGAGGTAGGTAAGTAATAGAACACGGACTCAAGGAAAACTGCTAGATCATAGAATTTGTTCTATGAGAGCAGTATTTGTTGAGTTCTGTGCTGTATTCCTTTGTGGATTGCTTTGTATGGATGATAAGGTTTCAAAAACTGTATGGGTTGTGATGTTTGGTGTTGAACTGGGATATTGTGCTGATACACTGCTTCTCACCACTACCTTTGGGTAGAAAATTGGTAGTTTTTTGTATGTTTGCTGTTGGCAAAGCAGCCATTAAAACTGGTGTTCTCCTAAGCTGCTTACTTCTCCCTGTATTAGAGAGCATTTTGAAATTACCTTACAAAAATATAATTGCCAAGGAGTAGTCAGTGGTGTGAACAACTGCCTTGTTTGGAAAGCAGCAGTGATAATGGTGGTAGATACAGCAGTGCACAAATTATGCTTTAGTCTTTCTTCTCTGGCATTAGGAACTTTAGGTGCCAGAAGCACGAGCTGTTGGCATTATGTGCACCTTGTTGCTGGTATATGGAGAGAATGGGGTGAAGTATTTCAATTCAGAGGTTCTAAAAATGCCTTTTCCTAAAGACAAAGCATTCGGTAAGATTAAATACAATTCTATGGTAATGCTATTTCCTCTCAGTTTGTTAACAACACTTTCTCCTCTTGAGTAGTTTGCTTTTAAATCCTGTTTAGTAAATACCACACAGATGGTGACAAAGGACTAAAAAAGAATTGATAAAGTGAGGAGATGTTCTTAAGTTGCTTTCAAAACCAGGAGTTATGTAAATTGTTTGCTTTCTCATTTATTTGCCCAGGTGATTGAATGGGTTTTGGAGAAGACTGGCAAGTAGAGGCACTGTGTGGATTCTATTCACACATTCCCAGGAGCTGTGGAAACAGAGCACTTCTGACTGGAGAAGCATTATACTGCCTAATGCACACACAGATCTGCACACTGGGAGGACTTTGGTCAGTGTAATTGAATAGACTCGTTCTTCAAGCACAAGAGCAAGGTTGGAAACTTTTTATACTAAAAATTTTAAATTTTTTTAAAATTCAAATGAAAAGAGGTTGTATTTTATATTTTATATTTATTTGTTGTATTTTACATTTATTATGTTTGTTAAAAGGAATATAGCTTGACTTGGTTTGTAAGGTTTTGTATACTTTTCAACCAGTGTATTTGGTTTTTATGTGAATAAAAACCCCCACATATTTAATTTTGATAATGACTACTTTGTTTAGCCTTTTTGTGTGAGGACCTCTATTCTACTTACCACAGCCTACTCTTGTATAAACAGCTGTTTACAGCATNAAAAAAGCATGGCTTGAAACTTGATGCAAGGTCTCATTAAAGAAAGTTTCATTGTTTTACAAGTTGAATTTTCAGTATAATTTCCTGCATGCTCTTTGTAACACTCCTTAGGAAAAAAAAAAAATCTAAGGGCAGGTCTGAGATTTCTTTTCCTGGAGGAGGAGAAAATCAAAGCAATAATGGTAGTGAGGATAGTGAGAGCTGGGAAAGAGCTGGCGTGCTGTGCTGAAATGTAAGGGAAAAAAGAGTTTCTACCTGTGTTGCAAACACAGTAAAATACTAAATTTGGCCTCAGTTTGCTTAAGTCTCAGGCATGTACCTGGCTTGTACTAATGCCATTGCTCAAGTTAGTATTTTGTTGAGATGAGGAGTTCCTACTAAAACAAATGTACTTTACAGCTTTCCANATACTGTAAAATCTATGCTTTCTCTAAAGAGCCTTCCTGATTTTGTGACATTATTCTATGCTTAATTCTATTTCATGTAAAGCTGAGCTCTAAGGAGGTTTTTCATATCTAACAGGATCTTGAGTTTTACTATTCTGTTCCTTTGTTCTCAAGTTTATCATTGTCCTGAACTCTACAAGACCTTTTCTAGGTGGGTGTGTACTTGGTTTGATTGCACTCTGAGCTGCAATAGGAGAGCTCTGAAGTTGTTCTGCTGTGGCAGTGGCTCTAGTGAGTACTGTGTGCATCTCAGCCCAGGACAAACATAACTACTTATAAGATGGGTTACATTTGTCTGCAGAATGCCACACATCCACAGCATCCCAGTTTTAGTGATTTGGTTAAATAGAAATGCAATGAAGAGAGGTATTTAAATAAACATTTAATAAGTGCATGCACAACATTGCTCCAATGTAACGATTACTGTGTATGGCTCACATTTCTTTGCATTCAAGATAGAAAACAAGAAAGTGATCAAGACATTAACCTTTCTTAACATTTTATAGTGAATCAAAAGTCTCTACTTCCAAACAGAGAGAGGAAAAGCTGTAAGCTATAGCCTTACCTCTTTAGCCTGAATGCTGATACTTTTGTCTGAATACTAAAGCAAGCCACTGAAAGTTGTATTTTTTACTTAATTTTGGGAAGTTTATATATTTGTAATTAGAAAAACTTTGTAATTAATAATTATACACAAGTTGATAAGCAAAAGTACAGAAATGCCTTTCATAAAATCCTTGAGGCTAGCTGTCAAGAGCAAAGTAAATATCTTCAGGAAAGTAATTAACACTTTGAACTGGTTTTCTTGTACTTCAAGTAGAACTCAGTGGTTATTGTTTTAATTAATTCTGTAGCCTCAAAGGCTGGCCTGAAATAATCAGCAGGAAAGCAGTTAGGGAAATACAAGCAGTTTGATGTATGGGTTTTTTGCACAATTCCCAGTGCAGAACTAATACACTGCTACCCATGTCTCATTTGCTCTTTATGTTGGTGGCCTTTTAGGGTAAGTGGTAGTTGGTTTATTATTGTGGCTTAATAACACTGTGCCCCATTTGAGCTGTGATAACTGTCCCTTTCCATGCTCTTAACCTACAAAAAGCAGGCACAATGATTTGACCTGGTCTACTGTAACAGCACTAAACTAAATTATTTTGCATCTGTTGTAGTTCCAAAACCCCACACTGAGAGTTCCTGCAGCTCAGCCAATGTGCTGTAACTTCGGTGATACAGAATGTGACATCACCCTTTGGCTCTGAACTTCCAATTATGTTTTGTTTGTGGCTGCTGAACCCCAAATCCCGTCTGCCTTATGCATATTTTGGGCGCTTACTTTCATGTTTTGCAAGTCAGGATATAAGTCATATTCACTAGTACACATTTATGGTTTACCCATAATCCATCCATCTTATGTAATAAGCACATAACATAATATAGCATAATATAACAACATTATGTATTATATGTAGAAGCACATCATCCACCCATGTTATGTGCTTATATTCCCCACAGGACTGGGGTAAGACAGCATTGATGTGGTTGCAATTACTTGGTGATATGATTACTTGTAATATTACAGCAATTACATGATGAATATCACTGGGCTACCACAGAACTTAGCTTGGGTACTAATGCTTGTCCAATTCACAAACTTCTTTGTCTAAATTCACAGTTCTCCCTTGGAATTTGTTTTCTAAATTGGTTTTCTAATGCCTCTAATTGTTTACACAAGCACAGAAATTCTGATGAAGAAAAAAAAATGAAAAGCTAATCCCATGTGGGAAAAGCAGGTGATTATGTTCAACAAGTTATCATCTCTGTTAAATATTTAAAATGTTTTTCCCCTCATTCTTTTGAATTAAACTTTTGCCCTGCTTAGTTGAGGGGTTCACTTATAGCAAGGCTGACTTCCTCAAAATTTTGCGAGCATATTATAAATATCTGCTCTTTAAAATCAAAGTCACCACTGAATTCAAAAGTGTCCATAATAGACGCAGTAATAGTGTGTGTATATATATTAATATGTAATACATACTGTGTTAATGGTCTCTCTATGTAGTAAATAGACTCACTAAACAGCTAGTTATCAATCTGCCAGTTTGACTTTTATGAAAAATAACATAAATTTAGAAATCAGTGATAGTGTAATGATCTGGAGCACATAATTTCTCTAGGCTCTCTAGGCTTGGCTTCCACTGAAACCAAAGAAGCTCCACTTAACTTTTACGTGTCGGTAAGAAGACACTGAGAACCCTTTCGGATGGAAATCAGATCAATCTCCCCTTCAAATCAGTTGGGCTTCCCAATGCAAAGAGCTGGATGGATTGTGCTTCCATGTCCTGGGAAGAAGGAATTCTAACATTCTGTGGAGTGAAAACACTTGTTTTGTTATTTGCAAAAGATCAATTCTAATGGTGTTTATGGTGGTGATTAGCTTGGTAGCACATCAAGGGTTGTGTTCTGATTTCTAAAATACTTTAAGAGAGATGCTTGTTCCATTTGAAGGGCAGGACTATTAGAAACACCAGTATGATTCCCTGAACACAATCAGATCAGCTTTATTTTCTTTTTTTTTTTTTTAACAAACACCTTAGATCACATTTTTCCAATAACATTTATGTTCCAGTATGTATCCAGATCTTTCTGATGATAAAGCTGCTATACAAACTTTCTGAGAAGACCGTTCCATTTATAGTCATTATTTTGTGAAACAAGTGAAACTCTGGAATACCCCTTTTTAGGATTTCCATGAAGCTGCTTTGTCATAACTTGGGTCAGACTGAAAGAACAGGCTTAAATTCCCACAGTTAGCTTTTCTATTTGGGCCATTAAGTTAAGAATTAAATCAAAGGAAAAAAAAAATCTCTTTTCCCATAACCATTCATAAGAGAAAAAAGGCACATGTTGGCCTCAGTCCTTGAATGCAGAAACTTGAGCAGAAATTTCTGCTTTTTCTTTATTTTTTTCTAAGTCTTCTGTTACACCTAGTCCAATATAAGCCACAGAGAAAGCATTGCAACTTCAGCAGAGGTGTCTGAATGACCTGCCCTGGAACATCCCTGTGGGATTTCAGGTTCTTTTTTTAAATTTTACGTTTTAAAAAGTCATTCCACGAATACAATTAACAGTTCTCTCAAGCAAAAGAATTCTTAACAGAAGCACTGAAGTCTAAATGTGTTTTTCCCCAGCCCAGAACCAAAGGACAGCCTTCCAGATAGTTTGTCTGGATACAAAGTAAGCTCACCTCACAAAAATCCAATAAATGACTTTATTAAATATATTCTTTTCCTCTAAAATATAAATATTCACTATACTCTTACAAATGTGGAGTAGGTTCATATTTCATTTGTCTATCCCATCCAAATATGAATCAGTCCAAAATCTGAAAATGAAGAAATAGCATCTGTAATTATCATTATTTTTTTTCTATAAATATATATAATATGATTTTTCTTTGCAAACCGCTTAGTTATTCACTTAGACTTCATATAGTACTTGAGCACCTTAGATTACATTTTGTGTCATTTAATTGTTGGCACTAATATAGGAATTTGTAATATTTACAATGCACATACATGTTAGGTATAACATTCCAGTGATTTGTAAGTGTTAAAAGGAATAAGGAAATAGTGCAGTATAGTTTACATATGTATCCAACCTACCCCCCCAGAATGAAACTTTTCACATCAACCGTGATGAACGGTTTATAGGAGCCTGTGTCCAAATTTTTAAGTTATACTTTGGAACAGCAATAAAAATATCCTGAACTGTTTTTGAAAGACTTCACACAACGGTTTCCTTGATAAGGTGACGTGAGCTCCTCCTCAGAGTCCTGTCCCCCTGCGTGTACCACCTGCTCTCAGCTTCTCACATCTTTCCTAGAAGCTTCCAAGCCCAAGGAGTCCTAAGTAACTGCCACAGAAAGTTGTGTGAAAGGCAGTGGTCACTAAATGAGAAGTGTCCATCTGGAAATTACTGGTAAGTTACGTAATGTTACCTCCTACCTTGTTAATTTACACGAGGAATTAATTTTTAAGTGCAAGTACCATGACAATAAAACCAAAGTGCAGAGCTGGGTGGATCCCTCCCCCGCGTGCCTTTGATTCGTTAGAGGTGCTGGGAGTGGGGCTGCTCTTCCAATGGGGCACTGAGCTGTTCTTCAGTGATTATTTTCCTTATTTATGAATTCAGCCCATCATTCTAATATTTTAATTGGTTTTGATGATTAAGGTACCTATGGAAATCACCATGTTCTTATGATGTGAATAGACAGCATGACTTATGCTTAACTCTAAAACTGAGCTTAAAACAACATGGAACCAAAATGTGTTAATTTTCCCCTTTGCCAGCCAAGCAATGCTAAGTTGAAATTTATGTGCTTTCTCAGGAATAAAAGAAATGTTTTAATATGAAAATGGAACATCCACAAACATTGAATACATTACTACCTGTACATTACTGTGTATTACTTCCTGTCCTTCAAAGTGTGAATTTAGGGCAAAACTCTAAAAGCAGACAAAACCCCACCCTGGTGTGAAGCTACTCTTTTTACAAAGGAAGAACAACATAAGTGGCATCCCCGTTTTGCTTCTTCCTACTACCACCAGATCACATTATGCCAGTTTATTACTTCCAGGTGCAAGATGTGTGTATCATCTCTGCTGCTAAAGGTCAGCGTTCCTGCCTGCTTTGTGCTGCTCAAGTAGCTGTGAACAGGCTGAAACTCAGTGAATCATGTTTTGAGTCACAACTGTAAGTTGTGTGCAAAACAGTCACTAGGAAGTTTTGGGCAGGGAGATGAACATCTTATGTTTCCCCAGCAAGAAGTCTGGTCTTGCTGAGTCATGCCCCTCGGAGCAGTTCCGTGTCAAGGAGTGCCGCTCATGTTCCTGCCCTGGTGCATTTTTCTTACTGTTGTGGAGCTGCTTCAATAAATTTTTCAAAAACTCATAAAATCATATCTTCCTCCTTCCCTACATTTGTTCTTCAGTGAAGACCACACAACCAGCCTTGTCTGAGCAAAGGGGTTGATTCAGTAGGGGTAGGAGGACAAGAAGCTTTAGTATGGCTTTCTACTGGAAAACTGTCCTGGAGATTTAATGGCAGAAGCTTCATCACGTCTCAGCATGGATTCAGGTAACTTTTACCTGAGCTGGGGCTCCCAGATAGCCAAAACTCATTAAGCCATTCTGGGAAGTCACTATAAAAATGTATCCTGTGTTCATTAACGAAGGACACTCCTGCCTATGCGTCCCTAACAGCTGGCTCTCAGTACCATCCCCGTGGCTGGTCCTGTTTGGCTCCATTGCTAGGACTGTGGGTGATGTGGTTACTGCTTAACAAGAAACTGTCCCTTGGCAGGGACCCTCCAGCTGTTCCCTGACCACAGCTGGATTGCTTCAAAGTGTCCAACTCAAAGATGTGTATTTGCAGGCTCTGCTGGGTATTCACACAACAGGTTCTGGCAGTGCTCCAAAAGAAAAATCTCCAAGAGGTGCACAGATTATAACTGAAATAACCTTTTACTTTCAGGTAATGGGGACAACATTGTTTAGAGGATTTCTCCCCAGCCAACCTTGGCTTGCATCACAACCAACAAGTGCTCTTGTCTGCATAGCCCTTTACTCACTCTATAGACAAGTACATTGAAATAGGCACGATTTATGATTCTGAAATATTTACACATATGGTACTACACGTTTTCATGGTCTCACATGGGATTTTAAAATTCCATTATTTACAAGGAAATCCCCCATCTTCCTTCTCATGCCATCTCTTTAGCTGGTCAAAATGAAACCTGGGCCTTGCAGGACTGCAGAAATGACCAAGGCCCAGTCCTGAGTCCCAGGCTTGTGTCTGCTGCCAGCTGGGACGTGTTGCTGCTGTTGACTGTTCTTCAGATTACTGTGGTTACCCGGTCTCTCTTTGAAGAAACAGATGGGTCCTACTTATGCAACCAAGCCCAGTCTCGTGATCTTTGCTGACAGGAAGGAATGAATGATGAAAACAATTGGTTTTGGACAGGAATGAAGGTCCAGTTGCTGAAAGTACAGAAAAACAAATCAAGCTGAGAATTATTTAGATTACAGCTCAAACAAGAAATAATTTACTGAATACTCAAACTACTGTCTGGTATTTTGAACAGGCTTCTATTAATAACAACCCTTCTCTACGACATACTGGCTTTCCTTTGCATTCAGCTGCAAATATTTAGGTTACTAAAACTAATAAGCATCTTGGGAGCAGGTGACAGCCTGGTGCCTCTGGCCTTGTATCCACCTGGGTGAGCAGCAGAAAAATGAGTCAGATGCTGCAAGCAGCTTTCCAAGAGGCGCAACCCCTCCATCTTTTTCAGCCGTTTCTGCCCGGGATGTGGTGGGACTGCTCTGTCTGATGCCCAGTGCATCTGCTGTTGGTGCAGCTGAAGTACCTTCAGCTGGTGCTGCACAGCTGCTTCTCTGTTCTCACAGCCAGCAGTGAGAGTGAACTCATACTTTGTTTTCCACAGTCATGGTTCAGCTGATCTCACCACACACTTGCTAAGCATGACAGGCTTGTCAGTGTGCACAGAAGCCCAACAATAGGGTCACATCAAAATAAACCATTGTTTGCCTTTCATGGTGCTGCATTAAGCCTCCACCTCCTTTTTCTAGGCCGAACTGCAATCTGAGAAATGCCCCTTAGGCCTCGGCCTTGAAAAGCAGCACCTGGACTCTTCTTGAGCTTATCAGAAACACCATTTGCTCCCAGGAACTGCCGCTGTCTAATGAGCTCCTGTTTTCCTTATGAACAACCTTGGAAACTTCTCCTTGTCTGAATGGCATAACATTCCTGCTCTCACACTTACAAAGAAAGTGCCAACCCAACCTGTGGCCAGGATGAAACATTGCTATGACTAAAGCCCACTCTCTTGTGACCCTATCAGTGGTGGTCCAAAATGATACCCTTTGAGTTCTCCTGACGTGCAGCAGCTGTGACCAGCGCCTCCCTCTGAGTGGGATCTCTCAGAGCCAGCAAACTCTCAGGTTTGCTGTACTCGGAGGATTGCCAAAGAATGATGAGTTCTGGGCTGGTACCCTCGCTCCTCAAAGCCTAACCCTTCACTGGTTGGGAGATGCAAAACAATCTGAAGTGAGTATTTCACTGGCCTCTGAGGGGAATTTTTCACAGGTACCTTGCTTGCACTGACTCCATCTGTGTGCATGCACCTGTGCATATGCTATAGCAAATCTGGGAGAAATGCTGCTTTCTTAGATGTTTAAGTAGCTTAGATATCTCAGTAGGTAAGGTTAAGTCATAAATTGTAAGCTAAGTTAAGAACACTGCTTAGTGTTCTTCTTTTGACTTACTTAGTTCAACTTCAAAGTCAAGTTAGGTTAAATGCTGTTATTCCTCTGTTAAATTGTTATGGTGTTGTAGTTTGATGCTGGTTAGGCACCAAGTACCATGAAACCACCACATATGGTTAAGTTATAATTTAAGTTAGGTGTAAGTTAAGTGTTGTTCCTTTGTTAAATTGTTAGGTTTAAGGTATAAGTTAAGTTAAAGTGCTGTAAAGTTTGAGTGCTGCTAAGCTTTTAGGCCGTATTCCTTTTTATCCTTACCTTCACTATCCTTTTGTCACGAGCACCTTAATACACACACACAACCCCCATAGATAGGTTGTCAGTTCATTTCTGTTTTGATTGCCTGGATTTTGTTTGGTTTTGTTGCTTACTTTTCCTTGGTGTGCCTTAATTGTCCTGTAGGTAGTAAAGTGAATCTTGCCAACAAACTCTGTCATGCTGTTGCTAAATATTAAATCTGGTTTTTGCTGATACCCTTGCTAGTGATTTTTTACGTGATTTCAAACACTCGTTTGTAACACCTTTCCAGCAGTCAGGTATCAGCTTTATTGCCAGCTAGTAAGAAATTCCCTTCAAATGCCTGACAATAAGCAGTTTGCAGAGAATATGTTAACAAAGATGATGTTTAGAATTAAGCATCCACCATGTTTGGGAACTGCTGAAAAAATCTGGGAGGAAAGACCATGTTTACATTCATAATTAGTGGATCTAAACTGCTCATTGGAATATGCACCTTATTTTTAGGCATTGTGACAGCTTAGAGGCCTCTGCAGACAGTTTGCAGTACATATGTAGCTTTTTTCTTTCAGCAACTACATGTTCAGAAACACCTAAAACATAGCTTGTCATAACATGAAGTCCCTATGCTATCGGAATTAATTAGGTCTCATTCTTAAGTTCTTTCACCCTCAATCATTTAAAAAGTGAAATGGATACATACAAAAATTTTAACATCTGGCTATTTAGAGGTACAATTTGTTCATAAATGTGACATCTTTCTCTTTGTATGATTTTACAGTTTTAACTGTCTTTTTAGTTTATCTCCTTCTAAAGCCCAATTATCATGCTGTACTAGAAAGCACAGTGTCTAAATACTGGTACTGGAGCCTGGCACTGGCCAACTCTTAGAACAGAACAGAATGGAATAAAGTATTTCAGTTGGAAGGGACCTACAGCACTCATCTAGTCCAACTCCTCTACTCCCACAGCCTGTAGGACCACCAAAGGGATGGTAACATGCATCCCTTTGCTAAATGGAGTACTTACGATTTCTCCATCTTTTTCTCCAAAGTCTAAATAAAGCATCCTTATCCCATCATCTGAGGACATTTTCAGTTTTTCGTAGGGATATTGTGCAATTGTCTTGGAGAAGGCACCATCTTGTGGTTCGGTTGTAAGAGAGAATCCATGTTCATAATGGATGGTCAAGCGGCACTCCTGGCTTTTGTATGTGCAAGCTGGAGAAGAAATCAAAATTTCGTCTGTCACATTCTTAAAAGCAGTTCTTCATGTTGCAGCATACATTTACATGCTGACAAAAAACAGTGTACTGAAGTTTAAGAAGGCTCAGAGTGGTGTTTCCTCCTTCCAAACCTTGACAAAGTCACAGCTACTCTTCTTGTTGCATCTGACAGACCCAGCCAAAATCAATAAACACAGCACACAATGCATGAGAAAATTAGAAGCTGTAAAGGGTTTCCCTAAAGTATTTTGACAAAGATGAAGACACTCCTGAGTCCTCATTAGTGTCATGGTAATTGAAAAAGGGCCCAGATAATTGTATATAATAGCTACTGCAGCAGAAAGTCTGTGTCTTCCCCTCAGCTCTGAAACAGAGGCCAGGATCCAAATTAAAGAATGAAGAGTTTTGGTGTTCCAAAAGTTCCCAAGTTCTCTATTCTGTCCTTTTCCTGTGAACAATTCTGCCAAGAAGGATCCTTGGCACTGGGATAAAAGCACTGTGATAAAAGAAGGGGCTGATGCCCTTCTCCTTCTTTTGAAAAGAATGGCATCCATGTCGTGGTGCTGAGGAGATGGACCTGTCCTCGAGCTGGTTCCCACTGAGCTCTCTGGTTGGTTTGCACATCAGAGGCCCTCACAGAGCATCCTGAGCTCCCTGTGGGGGCTGGGGCCTCGAAGCAGACAGGCAGGAGTCCCCTGCTCAGCAGCACATGGCTCTACCTGAGCTTTGAGGAAGCAGAACTGCCCTTTGGCATGGGTGGATTTGTGCTTTGGCTCCTGCTCCCACATTTTTAGGAAAAGTGGAGATAACATTCAACATTAACAGCCCTGCCAACTGTAGGACTAGCAGGGGGAGGACTGCAAAGTCTGGGGGCACGCAAGAGAAAGGCCCAGCCTCAAGCCCCAGAGCCACCCCAGGCTTGCAGCTACCTTGCCAAACAGGGCATCACTTCAGAGCATCTGCAGCCAAGTACTTTTATTCTAGTTGATTTTGCATGTACAGAAGTGCTGAGAAGTGACTCCTTGATGTTCAGGGAGGGAAATGACTACCCATTAAAATGAGGTTATTAAGCTGCTTTGTGTTTTTTTCCTCTTCTCTAGTGCGCAGAGCTGGGTGAATAAATGACCAATTCACACTTGTGAATGTGCCAGTCATCTCCTGCCTCTTCCTTCTGCAGGAGAAACTCCTGCTAGGCTCACAGAAGTCTCCTGAATATCAGAAAAATGCTCTTTTCTGTGGGTTTCTGGACAAACCTCTGACAATCACTCCTCTGTGACGTGCAGGCCTACATGGCTGACTACAGACTTGTTTCCGAAACAGCATGCTGAAAACAAACCCAGAAGTCAGCATGACAGTGACTGTGTCACTGGACACAGGTACCACACCAGCTGGGACCGGCTCAGAACCTGACAGTATTTTAAACATATAGAATCCTAAACACACACATTTTTTTAAATTAATCACCTCTAGCAGAAGGAATGTGAACTGCCACAAGCATCACAGGAGGGGTGTGGAGCCGTGGCGCTGCAGGTGTTACTCACATGTGGTGATTTCTGTGATGAGCTCTGCAGAATTGTGGCAGCCCTGCACTACACTCCTCGTCCACAGTGAGAGGTCTCGACTGGTCTCAGTTCTGAACAGATGGGTTTCAATCCCTTGTCTTGTACCGGTACGGGTTGCGAAAGACAAATCCACCCCCGACTTCGGTGAGCCCTTTCCTGGGCCAGAATGAACCAACCTGCAATTGGATTTGAAAACACATCAGGGAATCCTAACAACAGTGCACTGCACCAAAATCTCCACCTGAGCACAGCTCTGCTCTGCACATTCCTAAATACACATGGTTGGGAGCCTAAGAGCTTGCATCTCTATATTCACTCAGAAGAGTGAAGGTCCAAGGCAGCGAGCACAGAAGCAGCTGGACATACAGGTGATCACATGGATGCCCCAAAATTTCTTAATGAATTGTACAAAACACCCCTTTGGATAAGGAACTGAGAGAAGTCCCTGACTAATCTGTGGTGATGGAGTCTGGTCCACAGATACAAGTGCTGGTTCAGATGAGGCAGCTGAATCCAACTTCCACTGTGAAGCATCATTTGCTCTAAAGCTTAAATATCTGCCATCAAACTCAGTGATAAATACTCTTGAGTAAAGTAAGAAGCTCTTCAAAATATGTAGATACCAAAATACTGTCTTGTACTTACTTTTCCCATAAGGAACTTGTAAAATGCAAAATGTTGCGGCTACTTGTAATCTGAAATTCTCTCACATTTGTCTGCAATTAACATTTTTTTGCCCAGCATCAACAGCTGATCTCATGTGGCCAGGAAAGGCTTGTTCATCTGGGCAAACAAAACTCGCAGGGAATATTTTTGAGTAAGAAAAACAATACCTCATAAAAATTAATTCTTCCTTAAAACCGCCCTTTTGTGTTGGTTTTTTTCTCCCCCTCTAGAAGTGTGGAGAACACACTGTGTCAACACAGAATTCACTCAGGGACACGACACTGATTCATCTGAAAAGAATAATCCAGGGGAGCTCATCACTCTTTGAGATTTGGAGACTAACCCTCAGAGGCAATTGCAAAATGAAGTTTGTCTGAAAAGCTTATTCCTGTCTTCTGCCTTCTGTTTCCCTTTCTATAGGCAAACAATATAATTCATAGGAGTCTATAAAATATGTGGCATGGTAGTAGAACACTTGTGCTAAAGGATAAAACATGAGAATAAACTAATCTACTGAATGCTAATTTACCCTCAAATTATTGTTTTGCATCAGCAAGAACAGTTGCCTGTTAGCTGACACTGTAGGAGTATGCCACCAAACAGGGATGTATTAATAAAAAAGAAAAAAGCAGAAAGGAAAGGAAAAGCACAACTTGAGCTTTTCAGTTATTGAACACCAGCCACAGGGCATCTGAAATTTTCCCCAGTTCCCTGACAGTCCATGCTAACATTTGGGATGCACATTGTGCCAAACAGATGCACCCCTCTTTCATACCCCACCAGAAGATTTGCAAGGTTTCTTTGTGCTCAAGTTCATGGAAACTTTCTTTGGATTTTGAGCATCCTCTTTGATTTTATGGTCCCAAGAGCTCCTGGGAAGTGAGACACAGAGTATCCTGGTCAGAGATGCCCTGCCCTGTGCCTGGGCAGGACAAGAAGGGTTTTCCCCTCTAGAAAGGCTGAGTTAATGCCCCACTCAGCTTTGATACTCAGGGCCTCCTATCTGCACTATGGGCAGATTTTGCAGTTGGGGACTGAGTGGCAAACAAACAAACCAAAAATTTTAATTCCCTTCTATTTGGTGCGAGAGGGTACAAACTCTGAGGGGAAGCCACATCTTGATAATTAAGCAGGAATCAGGGAACTGAAATCTCCAGTGACATCTGTTGCTGTCTGTCCCTGGCTGGTCACCCAGGCACAGGGACGGCCACTGCTCTCATGCTGCCTTCTGGGCTGTGGAAAAGCAGCCTGGAAAAATCACACCAAGTGTGTCGTTAGAAATGAAACTATTCCACTTTTTTTCCTGGGTCATCTCCTTTATGCAGTGCTCATCAGCTGTACTAAAAATCATTTTCTATTATTTATGTTACTGAATACATCACAAACAGATGGTTCCAATGTTTGATTTCCTTGCAAAACACACAGCACCACCATCCACTCCCCCACACCTTCATGCTGTATCCATAGTACTGTACTGTAGGTTTTTCAGCATATGGATAGAATGAAAATGTACTTAACAAATTAAAGTATGTGAGCTCATCCAATATGAACATTGATTCTTGTCTGCCTTTTTTTATTATCTCCTCATTATTAAAAATCCAGTCTCACTATTTAAAAATGCTTTTCCACCAAGCAACTCCAGATCATGCTTTGGAAAGTCATGCACTTAAACATGAACTAGACAAACATGCAGGAGGACATTTGATACTATTTATGTACCAGCTGTCAGTACTGATGTATTTGGGTACAGGTCAAAAGATTCCCAAGCTTTAATAAAGTTGTATTCATGTGAGCCATTTCATGTACATAGAAGATATTTTATTCTAAAGACCACAAAGATACCTTAAAAGGCAAAAAATAGCCTTAGAAACCTCACAGAAGGTTTCCCCTCGCTACTGCCTCCCATTACCCTGACTGCAGGAAGGTTGTGTGTTGGGTGTGTGCTGCACCCCAGAGCTGAAGAAGCACCCCGGGCCCGGCTCTGGTAATATTCACCCGCGGCCTTTGAAGGTTTTTTCTGCTCCGTGGAGGTTTCTGGAGGAATCTCTGAGCACCGGAGCCCGAGAACTGAGCCCCGAGCACCGAAGGCTCCTGCCGGCACAGCAGAGCCGCGAGAGGGCAGGAGAAGGCTGGGCACGGCCGGGTGTCCCCGCACAGCGCGCACGGAACGCAGCGGCTGAAAAACGCAACCCTTGGCACGCTCCCAGCAGCCAGGGAGACACTTCTCATCTTCTCTCATTTCTCCCGTCTCTCTGTATTTCGGGGACCTTTTAAAATTTATTCTTTGCAAACGTGTGATAGCAAGATGGATATGGTCTAGCATGAAGTGCCAGTGCAGGGTGGGATGCACTGGGACCTACAGCTCATCCTAATACTATGGGAAGAGTTTCAACAATTTACTGCAAGAGCCAGATCTAATCGCCTCTTAAGAAAGGACAGTGAGACCAGCACTGACATTCAAAGGAAGCCTTCAGCTGCTCACTTGAGATTTATCTCAGAAGAAACGATGCTACAAATGCATCAACACTCGTGCAGCTCTGCTGGTTAGAACACCACTGCCTTCTGACCTTTCCGGTGTCATCCTGACTTAGCATTTGAAACCTGCCCTGGAATGGCTGTACTCTTTGGAAACCTATGCACATGCTCGCAATTCATCTGCATGGAGGGAGCCACAATCCCCCTCTCTGCTTTGGGAAGACAAGCAGAGAACTTGCACAGCACCTCGTACACCTTCTCGGGGCTCTCAGGGCAGCCAGCTCTCTCTGCCTGTCCCTCTGCCCACTTGCCCAGATGGCTCATCAGTGCCCTAACTCCTCCCCATCTTTCCATGTCATTAGCTATCAAACGGCTTTAATACTTTCTGGTTACCGACCTCAGCTGTACACAAAAGCTTCTTACATGATCTTTAATCATAGCCCAACATGGGCTGCTTTTTTTTTCCCCCTTTCCTTTCATATCTGGCTATGGTAGATAATAGAATTTGATTGCAAACATATAAAATGTAATTACTTAAGCCCCATTCCCATGCTAGAGGGAGGCACTGTTATTCAGGCATAAAGAAACACTGAAACAGAGATTATGACAAAAAGGTCCTTGGAGTCAGGGCTGTGTGCCAGCTGCCATGCCTCCCCATGCAGAGATTTAAAGGAACAACTTAAATCTGATTTCAGTTTTATTTGAGGTATTATTTATATTCCGTGCAAAGCTGGAAAAGACTGACTGGGAAATATTTTTAGGTCTTAATGGCATCCATAGGTTGTAGGCAAACTTATCAACAAACAAGAAGGGCATGTTGAAATTTTGCTGTTAAAGGACTGTGAGAAGATTGTAATCCTTCTACCACTTTCCAATTTTCTCTGCTCATTATGTCTTGGGTAGATTAAGCATGACTCTGTACAGTATCTGGCACTGAAGTTTTCCAGTTTCAGCAGCTTTTCAAATATGCATTAGCTAAGCAAAAATGTTTTCCCAAGGACTCATAAAAATCTGAAAGATGGGAGCAGCTAAGATTACAACATGTGCTCTGCAAACTTTCCAGGTGAAAAGTTCTAAATTGCACTGATCAATGCACAGAGGGGATTAAAAAACTCGTCACGAGGAGGAGAATCACTGACCAAGAATGAACACAGCAGTCAACACCACCAGCAAACCTGCTGTATTTTTTTGCTATAACTGTACTCAGTGTGGCAGATCATAAAAGCAGAATCCTGCAGGGTTTTAATCAAAATCATCCAAAACAGGAGGTGTAATGATTTAGGGAATCTGTCCATTTATGTAATCTGCTCACATTGGGGATTCATATATGTATGTGTATTTATCACATTGTGACTCCATTCTGAACGACAAGTTCTGTATAGCTTCTGTCTTCTTATCTGGGTGTTAAATTCAGTGATATTAATAAGAAATCACAGAAATAGGGCTGGAATGGTGGTCAGGAGGTCACCTAGCACATCCTCCTTCACAGAGCAGGGCTAACTGTGCTGTGTGTCACCCATCCTTCGAAGTCCCCAGTGATGAGGATTGCACACCTTTTCCGGAGAACCTAATCCAGTACCTCACCAATTCCCTGCCACAGATGCAGTCAACTATGTCCTGTTGTGCTCAGGAGGGATCTAGAAAAGATACTCCCCTGTCCTCCTTGTGTCTTATCTTCATACCTGAAAACTATTGACATGTTTTTGATGGACTTCTCTAGATTAAACTACTAAGATTTCTTAAGTATTCCCCTACTAATAGTGTATCTATGTTATGTATTTGCATTGCTTTCTTTCTAGACCCTCCACAGTTAACGGGCATCTTTTTGGAAGTGCATTTGCTCTCATGAACACAGAGTATCACCTGAGGCTTTACTCATTCTCTGCAGTTAGGTATGATTACTACATCTGCCCAAAATGCAACACTTCTGCTATAACCCAAGATGATTGTCTTTATTTTCCCCTCTCAAAAACATAACACCTTAGATTCAAGCAATTTTATCACAGTGCTCAGGTGCTTCCTGGCAGAGCAACTACTTTGTTGCTCATACTCTACCCCAAAACAGCAGAGGTGATTATTCCCCAGCACTGAACTTTGCACCTGTCCTTTCTGAACTGCACCCTGGCTTTGGTACAGACCATCCTGGTTTGCTTTCTTCCCAGTGTGTAAAGACCCTTCAGCAGCCTGACACATGTGCTGTACCACTTCTCATTCCCCTCCAGCATTAAGACCAATGTTTTTCCCCTCAGGCAAGTATCCCATCAGACAAGGAGACGACCACCCCCACCCAAGGCAAGCCCGTCTGCAATCAAATGTGGCCTCTTGAGAAAAAATAATTAAGTAACAGGCCCCAAGATGTGGACTTAGATTGTTTGACGCAGTAAATTGGTCTCACTGATGATGGGGGCTGGTGATACTTACCAAGGAGTTGTCTTTCCACACGATGATGGGAGGCCAGAAAGGGGCAGGGTGCACTACAAGATCTCCAGTCATTTTAAGGAGGATTTGGGCCCATATAAAAATGAAACCCCGAAAATAAGGGGAGGAAATGCATCACCTTCTGCTGGGGTCCTCTTCCTTCTCAAACTCTATGGCTTAGTGACACACCTGGACACAGGCTCCAGGTGCAACGCTTTACCCAGCCTTCACTGGGACTTGTCACCTGGAATTGTCAACATCCAGCAGCACACCATGCAAGCAAGCTGCAAAGCTGGTGTCTCTCACAGCATGTTACAGTAATAAAGGGGGAGTCAGAAGTTGGCTTCCCGGGAAGTATGAAAGCTCTGTCATGTGTAGGTAGACTGGAACAAACAACCATCATTGTTAAACAGTGAGTTCAATTTTATTTTTTTAATATAATGACTTAGCAGAAAAGCCTCAGTTCATTTGGGGAGAGAAAGAGAACCAAAATTAACTAATGAGAGTGCAGTAAGAGACCCACTGCTTCTGGCCAGGGGCAACCAGCCCTTCTGAATGAGAACTCATTGAAAATGGTATAATAGAGGCCTGTAGCAAGGCCGAAACAAGGAACAACAACTCTTTCTCAAGCCCTTTGACCATACTGGCAGAGAAACATGATTTAGATTCACATCAAGAAGCACAAACAGTTTCCACTTCATAAAAGCAACCATGGGAAAGCTCTCCCTGAATTAGTGTTAATGGATGCCTTCAAAATAATGCAAATGATTATTTCCAACCTAGATTCAAGAATGTGTCTTCCAAGCTTACCATTTTAAGCTAAAAAAGGCCAGGAATTAATTCATTTGCTAGAGCAGGAACAGAAGCTGTGCTGAAAGTGTCTCTATCACATGTGGAACCCTCCAAAAGCCCCAAACTGGTGGTGCAGTGTTGGAACTCTGGATTCTGAGAGCTTTAATCTCTCAGAGCTGACAAGTACAGATCCT
Organism: Dryoscopus gambensis; assembly: GCA_013389985.1. Classification (NCBI taxonomy): domain Eukaryota; kingdom Metazoa; phylum Chordata; class Aves; order Passeriformes; family Malaconotidae; genus Dryoscopus; species Dryoscopus gambensis. The sequence goes on from WEIT01037765.1 coordinate 36,899, forward strand.
CAAAAATACACGGCATTTGATCTGAAACTGCCACACCAGCATGTTCTACTCAGGGCAACAAGGTCACTTTTTTTCAGCCTGGAGGAGCAGCTGGAAGTTACAGTGTTTCTGCCAAGCTCACAGGTTGTACACTGAGACAGGAATCTCAGAAGATAGACATCTTGGCTTTTTCAGCACTCCTGCCTCTGTATCCAGGCCAAGTGGCCACATCCAAAATCCTGGTGAGTTTCTGGCCATCAGCCTCAGCCAGAACTTGAAATGGAGGAGAAGAAGAGAGGAGTTAAGCTCAGCACGTCGGCCCACTGAAGAAGAACCTGCTTCTCCAACCACAACATTGCAAGTGTTACTACAGCTGTGCACCAGCCATACACATTCCTGGATGACTCAGCTGTTCCCACTGCTTCTGAAAACTGTCACGATAAAAAAGCACAGGTACCTGGTGGCGAGCAGGGGGTAGGTATGCACAGGGCTGAACCAGGCTTCCTTCATCCGTGGCATGCTCTCATATATTAAGAGGTCTTTCTCTGTCAAGACCACTAACACTGGCTTCCAGTGCTTCTCGTTGTCTCCTGGCACCTGGAAAAGAGCAAAGTCTCATTGAAACAACAAGAGACAAAGCTGCCACCATGCAAAGCCAGACGAGACAAACATGTCGAGTTCTGAGTAAGAAAATGAGCACAAGAGATTATTACTTCTTTTGCTTTTTGACATTTCCCACCTGAATTTATAATCAGATGAAGGAGAAATGGAATAACGTGCAAAGTCATCTGCTGCTCCCATTAGCACTGCTATTTTCAGCCTTCCCTTACTACAGACGACTCCATAAATGCAGTATTGGAAGAACACTGAGGTGGAGCCAGCTGTTACTTAGCTGTGGTATGCATGGAAAGACCTTAAATGTGTATTTATAATGTGCACCATTCATGTGTAGCTGGCACATTAGCCTGAGTGCTGAACACTGCTGCTGCTCTTTCTGTTTTCATGAGTCAAACAAGCTGCAACATCATCACTATTACAGAAGAGTGACAGGTAGCAAAAACTAGTGGTTTGGGAGCAGACTATTTTTTCCTCAGCAGTTCACTTTTTTTTGGCTTCTCCTTCCTTCATACTCTTCCTTCAGTCTTACAAGTGCCAGTTTATAAAGAGATCCAACCTAAATGTGGGGTTGATCTCAAGCACTGACTTGGTGATGGATCTGCCTTCACATTTCAAACCTGTCTGTCAAAGATGTCTAAAGACTGGGGCATCAAAGCCCTTTACGGGCTGCGGAATCCAGATGTGGAATTATACTTTGCAGGTTAGATGTGTGATGTCCACATGGCAACCCATTTACTGTTATGGGGACCAAGTACGGATCCTGGTTTTTATTCTACTCTGGCAGCATAGAAGTGTAAAAGGACCTTTGTTTTAAGCAAGAATGAAGCTCTTTCACTGACAAACTAATCTTTTTCCTTTTGGTGCACATAAAGAAAAAGAAACACTGGTCCATAGCAACACTCACAGCCATGCTTTCAAACACAAACATCTTGGCTAGGTGCTAAAAAGAATGGAACAAATTCTGAAATTCGCCAGAGGATCTGCTTGTCTACATGACTCCTCCACTAAAACCTCTTCTGGGATAGAGAAGCAGCTGTCAAGGCTGTTCTATGGTTGATGCCAGCCTACTTGCCATGGGCATGTGTCACTGGGCACACTGTTGGGTGGAGAAACATATAAAAGGGATCAAAGTTTGGCCAGGCTGGGAGTGGCACACCAGGTATGATAATTCACAACCACATTTGAAACACTTGTATTTTATACAAAGCCAGGCTCCTGCAAATTTCTAAACTTCTAAGGGCTTTCAAGACCAATGTAACATACATTTACATCAAAACACCAATGCCCAAAGCAGATCTTAAACTAAGATTTTTGGCTTGTGTAATTTTTAAGATGTATTTCTCCCTCTGTATTAAGCTTTTCCAACAATCATATTCCTGTTTGCAGCATTACTTGCTCACTGGTTGTTCATTTCTCTTGAAGTCATAAATAGTTCATCCTTTCAACTTCTTCAGAAGCATTAATACTTATTTACAATTTTCTTGTGGTGACAGTTTCTTGAAACACAATCTTTCATTTTCAAATAGGGCCGAATAGAGAAGCCACATAATTAACACACCTATTACTACACTCACGAAAGAATGCAAAATCCAGAGTTCTCACAGTCCATGTACCATGAAAATATTCACATGAGCAAAAAGCATCCTCAACTTCTTAATACCACATCTATTAACTACAGTTAACACCCCAGTTACTAACATGGGAATATAGAAATGAGTGTCACAGTTAATGTTAAAGTTAAATGTTACAGTTAATGTTAACATTTAATTTTGGAGTACCTGCCTGTGTTCTTTAACTAGAAAGGTTTTAGTACATACTTTTGAAGTTTCCCAGAAAAGAAAAAGGAAGATAAATATGAAACCTCTGTGACCACAAGCAATCCAAAGACTATGGGAAGCTATTCACAGCTTTTCTGCAGAACCATCCTGCCTGTGTAGCATTTTCAATCACATGTTTTGCTATTACATGGCTGGTCAGTCAACAGTAACTCCAGAAACTCTGGGAAACAATGTTCTCTGTAAAGCAATCACAAGAAAGAGAGTAAAACTAATTTTGCTGGCTGGTACCACAACTCTTTGCTGGACAGCTGTAAACATTAGGAGACAGAATTTCCAGCATGAATCCTGAAGTTAACGACCTGCACTGTAAAGCCCACAGCTTTCCAGTCCTTCCCAGCAGCAGTGTTATAAACGAATCTGTATATCAGAAAAAAATTAATCCGCATTTATTAACCCGCAGCTGGGAACAGAGGATGGTGGGCAGTCCACCAATCCCGCTCAGCAAAACAGACAAAAAAGATAATCCAGCAAATAGTCCTCGACCACAAAATGCTCACTCCTTCTCACTCCAACAACCACTCAAAAAGCCCGGCCCCTTGCCACGAGGCCACCTTTTTATATCCCAGTCCAATCTCCCAAAAGTCTTAGTCCCAAGTATCCGCTTCCTGTTCGTTCATCCTTTCCGGGGCTCCATGAGGCGTGTAGTTTTTTTTCTTCTAAGGCAGCTACCAAGTCTGTGTCTTGATGTTGTGTCTTCTCTCTGCCAGCTGTCCATCCCGCCCGTAGTTCCATGAAATGCGTAGTCCTCCTCTGGGACAGCAGCCAAATCTGTACATTGCTTAGACATGCTCAAACACTCTGTTAGTTAACATACTTTGTATCAAACTCAATCCCTTTGTACTGTTTATAACAGCAGGGTGACTGTGGAGATGTGGCTTGGTCTTAAGGCATTGAAGATTTTTCTCAAGAATAAGTGACCTTACACTACCTCTCCTTGTGGGATATATCCCTTGTTTGTAGGGTGTGTACTGGGAAGAGGCGAGGAGAGGAATGATGTTTGCCTGTGTTCTCCTCTGAAGCCCTCCCCAGTGAGAAGGGCCATGCAATACACACACTTTTAAGCACATTTTTTAAACCTTGCTGGGACCATAGCTGCCTCACTGACAAGGAATGCTGGTGTAAGCAACACTGCTGCTATTTCAGACCTGAAGAAGGATTCGTGTGCCTGAAAGCCTGTCTGTCTTTTCCCAACTGTAACAGCTGATCTAATAAAAGATCCAGCCTTTCCTTAAAAACCTTGAATTGCATCACTGTTCCCTTATTTTGTAGGGTTTGGATCAGGCTGTAACAGCTGATGCCATGCTGTTCAACAGGCAGTTGGCACTTCTGGAAGGTGTCAAAGAAAACATGCTGTCCTGTAAATAGCAAATTTTACAAAGGAAGAAGAGAGGCCGCAAATATACCATTAGCCTACAGGGCACATTCTTCACAAATAAGCATGGGAAATTAATCCAGATGAACCAAATGTCATACCAAGCATGGGAATAATAGGAAATTACAAAACAAAAGCAAAAAACATGCTGCTTATGGGCAGCTAAGTGAAGGATTTGTTCAAGTTGTAAAGGTTTTAATATATGACATACCATAAAGATAACATGAAATGCCTATGTAAGAGTAAATTTAAATATCATTTGAGATACATTTTAGAGGCATTGTTTTAGATAATGATTAGGGCCAGCTTCTTAGCCAGAATTTTGCAGGATTCTGGCACTTGCACTACAGTTTCTTCGCTCCAGTTCCCACTTGCACATGCACAATTCAAAGTGCACTGATCCGTGTTGCAGACAAATAAAATCACCATCCACTCTAAAAAACTTTTCAAACTCAACCCTGTTTCAAAGTCAAAATTGTTAGATCAAATCTAGATGAACTACAGAAAAGAAAAATCAGTACTCCACAACAAAATGAATCAGCAAATATTTTGCTGCTGTTCTGGGCACTACTCAAGTACCTCCAAGCAGCAGGTACCAGTGTTCCCTCTCTATGTGTCACTGGGGTCACTGCTTACATTCCCAGGTGAAATTCCACTTCAGTGAAGCTGCAAATGTTTATACCAGAAGAAAACTTGATTTTTTCTTTCCTAGAGACACTGTGCCTCTAGATCAAAGTCTTAAGGCAAAAACTTGAAAAGGGAGAACATTTTCTAAGAAAAAAACCCAAGTGGAATGAAGAATCCTTTTTGCTACTCCAAACCTCTTTGCTCCTCATTTACTCACCCCACTAAGTGGAAATGCCACTTTTTCCCATATGCACTTCTTTGGTTTACCTTTCCAAATTAAAAAAAAAAAAAATTCACGTGCTGCAGGGCTGAAATCTAATTTTTTTTTTGTGTATAACAACAGGATGGTTGGGCTTGGGATGACACCAGAGGAGACCTGTGTTCATGACTTGTTCAGACACGGACTTCCCCTGCAAAGGCAGGTTGGGTGTTCTCTGTTTCCACACGGACACCGCAGTCTCTGCTGGGGTGGCTCCTGTGGCAGACACGGCAGGAACAGACAGGAATGTGGGGGCAGACAAAACGTGTGCAAGAACAGCTGCTGTATTCCAGCAGCTACATCAGCCTTTGGCTGACACAAGGGCAAACATGCTTCAGTGCAGGACACAGGCGGCACACGCAGGGCTGGGACACGCCAGACCCCACGGCACCGAGGACGCGCCTGAGCTCCGGCTGCCCCCGGGCGCCTTCGCAGCGGTGCTCCAGGCTTTGCTTTGGGACCAGAGCTGTGGTGTGAAGGACTGACTGCAAGCAATGACAGCAGCTCAACACTACTGGAATGGCTGCTCTGCTCCAGCTGCTTTTCTGGCCACGGCTCACAATGTACCCTCTTAAGGAGTAACTCCCCTGGTTCACAGCAGTGTTTCAAAAGAGCCAGCTTGTTGTGCCTGAGGTGATGGGGACCCCTTTCCCCTACAATGGGTATCACAGCTTCCAAACCTTTAACAGTTTTCACATATAATTAGTTGCCATAAAGACAGTGGGCATCTCAGTGGCGATAAATCCTTTTACAAACTGTTTGGACCTTTGCTCTTTCATCTGCCAGGTCTCCTTTTTGAAAGGTTTTTCTTTGAATTTCAGTTATTAATCTACTTCAGGCTGCCAGGAATGGATGAAAAAATACTTTAATCTATGAGGCTCGCAGATAATTAAATTAGAGGCCTTGGTCTTACTTTGAAAAGCTGTTTTATATTTTTGTTACCTCAAATGGACATTTCAATTACATTCCCTGTTTAGTAAACAAATTATAAACTGCCAGCAGACTCCACTGCAGCAAGTATCCAAAATGTGTCTTTTCTGAGACCACTGTGAAGGCAGCAATTTTATGTTTACAGTGAGTGGTTTGTTTAACCCCCTTTTCCAACACCTCCCAAATCCCAGACCTACACTATCCTCTTACACTGAGCACAGGAGGAGCAACCAAGAAAGAATTTTCTTGCTATTTTACCTCTTCCTTCTCTGTGCTGACAAGCCAGATTTGACACAGGCTGGGATATGTTCTGCTACGTATTTCTTGCCTTTTCATTGTCTTTTGATGAAGGGTTACATCCATGTTCAGAATAAATTTGATTAATTTACAGAAACCCACTTGTCAGTTCCTGAAAATAACAGCTGGGACTGAAAAGGGTTTTTGCAAGATGAACAGCAGGGATGCAGAAATACATCCTGCAAACCCCAGCATATGCAACAATGCTGATATTTCTGCGAGCTCATTTGATGGGAGGCAATTTGCAATGCAGGAGTGGGTGTAAGTGACAGCCGTAGGCAGGGGATATCAACACCTCCCCATGTGGATGAGATGTGTTTTGCTGCTAAACTTTGTAGTTTTAAACAGGAAACAATGTGCATGTTGTTTAGGGTTTTTTAAAAAAGCTAATGAAAATGTGTCTGGTTTTGTTTTTCTCTTTCTTTGACCTCAGTGATGGCTCAAAGGTGGCTTGTGCCGTTTTCAGATCTGGATTAAGTCAATGCACACACTAAAATCCCCCAAAGGGTGCAATATTGCCTCCTGTAAGCAGTGAGCAGCAAGCAAGCGATGCACACAATTGGCCAAGCTACCAGTGCTGTGCAAGCAACCAGAGCCACGGGGGTCAGGTGGGAACCACAGCAGGGACCACGCTGACCCAACCCGTGCATTACCCCGAGCAGAGCCCAGGAATACACTGCCAGCCTCAGTTACAGGCACTGTGTGCATGGACAAGACACCCATTCTATTCTCAAGACAGGTCTGTTCAAGTCTGAGCTCCTTCTAATTATCCTTTAAAATGACAGGACACAAGCCAACTTTTCTCAAAATGAACACAGTCAAACACATCAACACAGCAATATTTTTAAACGATGTCCTTACTCTCTGGGCTAATGGGATTTTCAAACAGGTCTGGCTCATATCCAAAGACCTCTAAAGGCAAGAGAAGTACCCAAGTTCAGTGAACTCACCCACTCGAGAATGGCAGGTGATCTGAGACCTTTCCTACAGCCAAACAGGAATGCCTGATCCCAATTTTGCAGTAGAGGTTTGTTCCAGAGTTCGGTGAAGTCAGCTGGAGTTTTTCTAATAACGTTTTAGTTTTAGATCATGCCCCTGGCAAACAAGCCTGAGGGGTTCCATGTCTTCCACACTACAGAGAAGATGGAGCCAAATTCTTCTTGGAGGTCCACTGGAGGAGGATGGCATTCAATATACACAAATTGAAGCAAGGGGAATTTTGATTTGATACTCAGAGAAACCTTTTCAGTGTGTCATGGTGGTCAAATACTGGGACAGACTGTGAATAGCCACCCCTCAAGTTACTCACAACATGACTAAGCAAGTGCCTAAGCAAGCTGCTCCAGTTGGGTCTACTTAGGGCAAGGGGGTAGAAGCCCTTCCAACGTATATTATTCTGTGAGTCTAAGAAATACCAGAAAAAACTGAAGTCCAGATTTGTATCAGAGAGTCATCATATAGACTGCCCCTGAGTTAAAGCTGGTTGTATAATTATTCTGTTCACTTGCAGTTTTTCATGCATGTGTTATATGAACGTTGCATCAATATGAATGCAGTAGTAATACAAAATAGTTATTGCTGCTGAAGGGTTTGCAGGATGATTTGCAGTTACCTTGAACCTTAAATCCTCTAGAGCTGTATAAGGTGTGCATCCCTGATCCTTCTGATTTGATGGAGTCTAACACTCTGCATTTCCATTGCAGTAGATTAAAGATAAGAAATGTAAGGCATCACATAAACTTTATTCACTTTACCTTAACTAAAAATATATTACACAACAGCATGAGAAAAGTTCAAAATCCTGATGTGTTGTCTTGGGGTCCACAGAAACTGATTAACTAAGTACACAGAAATCCAAGTTGAGGGCACTCAAAGGGACAAAATGGTAATTCATCTAGTTTTGAAATCTCAACCATGACCCACAATCCTTTTGCTATGCATGAAGATGGGATTTGAAGCTCCATAAGTAAGTGCTATTCTGCAGTGAGACAGGAGACTCTAACTTTCTGATAATGTCAGGATCTTTCCAGGGAAGAACAAATAGGCAGTATGCACAGGAGATGGCAAATACCCCACACCGTTTGTTAAGACACGGATTGCTTTTCATCTTAGTTAAGGTACCATTGTGATTTAAGAAATATGCTTGTGCTTCCTGGGTAAAACAGCTTCTTCTATATCAGTGACTTCAGACCATGACAGCACTGTGTGAAATTAGAGTAGTGGTAATTTATGATAGCAAGGCTTTGCAAATAGCAAAGGTCCACTCCTGAAATGATAGTGTTGAACCAAATGAATTCTACAGAAAAACCTTCACTTTGCTATCTTTTCCTGTTTTCATTTTTATAGCTTCTCAGAAATTGCCAGGGGAGAGCAGGGAAGGTAAGAGGACATTTTATCATCCAAGGGCTGTGGCCAACCTGTAAGTCACAGGGACAGAGACAGATGCAAGTCAGACACACAGGAAGGTCAGCACAGCCCAGCTCCACTGGCCACTGAGGCTCATCAGGAGATAGTGGACAGCTAAAGTCCAACTGACCTTCACAGACAACGTGACTGGGAACAAACCTGGACTGGAAGAGGTCACATTTTTAGTACTGCTTATAAAAGAGGCACAGGGGAAGGAGGACTAAAGGGAAGGAAAGACCATAAACTTCAGGCTTTTCTAATCAGTTATACTCTTTGAACTAATGAATGGAAAGCCTGAAGAGTGGGGATGAGCACAAACCTGCTATATAAAAGCAAAAACCCCTGTAGAAGTGGAGACAATCACAAGCACCAACCTCCATGACCTGCCAGCAACCGTTTGATCTGCCAGCACCAGTGTTTCACACAGCAATCTCTCTCTCTTCCAGCACGCTCACACCACACAGTCAGGATAGAAGTGAAGATGCTATTAGCAGACACCTTTGAATCTGTTGTGTGTTCATGCATCGCTTATTTGTGTGGTGTCTGGGCCCTTCAGACCTCATGTGAGAGTGGCTGTAAACTTGCTTTCTGAAACATGTGTCATGAACATATCACCAAAAAGCTGGTGACAGCAGCTGCCTGAAGTTGAATAAATATTTGAATAAAAATCACAAAATTAAAATGTGTGAGAAACTGTACTTCTAAAATGCAGCTTATTTTTGGGAGAGGTGAGGAGCTGTGTTGTCTCCAAAATAACCACTGGACCCCAAAGCACTAAAAACCTAGTGGTAGGGGGAAAACCTGTACTTCCCTTTAAAATGGAGCACTCCCCTTCCTCCAGTAAGCCAGGCTTGCCCTGGGAAAAAGCCAAGAAGGAGCACAGCATGACTGAGTATCTTCTGCTTCAGTCCATGGAGCTATTTTGCACATCAGGGTCAGCCACAGAAAGAGAGGGATTCTACTTTGTGTTGGAAGCTTGGGAAGCTCTACCACATCTCCTGCGCAACTGCCCAAGAACAGATATTGTTACTTAGTGACGGGGAAAACAGGTATGCTCTGGGATACCAGGAACAGCCACTGATCCCTGCTACGCCCTGCAGGTTACTGTGTGTTGGAGTTGTGCTGTGAGCAGAGTTTTCTGTTCAAGCCAAGGTGAAGCACTTTTTGAGAGAGTTCATCATCATCAGTGGGGCATAATGGTAATTGTACAAGAGCAGAATCCATGTGCAGACACCATAGTTTAAACTCACTGTCCCTGAAGAGTCTGTAATTTACAATTGAATCTGACCAGCGCTGATCAAATGGGTTCCACATTAGGATAAATGAGTAATAATACACATTGCCTCTAAAGATACAAGAGTGTCATCTTTCAATCCAGTAAAAGCATGTAGATTTCTAAATATCTGCTCAAGAACACTTTTCAACAGCATCCCATCACATGTGAATCCTGGAGGTGGACTTTTGATTTGAAAGCAGCTTGCAGTTTTTAATGATGGCTGAAACATGAAAAATGCAATTTGAAATTATTATAGTGTCTGTTTGGTGAAGGACAGGTAATCATCAACATCTACATTAAAACTATAGTGACTGAAATCTGTCCCAGGAGATGTTCTGTGCCTTTGTCTACCACATTGTCTTCCCTAATATTCAGTCTCAGAAATAATGGTCCATCATGACTGGTACCTTTTAAAGACTGACAGATTTGACTACTTTACGCAAGGGTCATAATAAATCACAAATGCTGGAAGAAAAAATAGTAGGGGAGCAATACAGAGAGAACAAGATGTTTCGTTCTCATTGTTATTATGTTGTCTGAAGGACGATCCAGAATACTGTGTCATTTCAGGCTGTGTGTCATTGATCAATATTCAGTAATACTGATAGACTGCAATGCAACTAATGACCTCAAGCAAATGAGGGTATTCATTACATGCCTGGCACAAAAATGTGCTACCTTCAAAAAACATTTAAAATCTGTATGCTATGCTTCATCAACTGAAATTTTGAACATGCTGAGAAATATTTGCAAGCCTTATTGGAAAAGCAAAAATTCAATTAGAATTCTTAATAATTTCACTTAAGTTTTAAAGAATGTGGAGCAGCCACAGATGTCTGAAAAATATGGTGAAAATTAGTCATAATTTGGAATCCAAATCTACTTATTAAGATTTATCACAAAAAATTTCTTTTACTTGTCTTTTTTTCTGATTTATTTATTTACCTAGTTGTCAGTTCCAAAGCCATTTGATTATTTGAAACCTTTTTTTTAAAATGGTCACAAAGTCTGTACCTCCATAAGCACAATGACAGATCTCACAAGTTATCTAAAATACTCAAGCAACATACCTGGTTTTTGGGGGTTTTTTTTGGCAGGGGGAGGGGGCGGGAGAAATTTAAACATGCACTTTTCATTTTGATTTATCATATTCAAGATTTTCTGGTCAGCAGGATGATTTTTTTCCCCCTGAAAACCCATCTCAGCTCCAAGAGACCTCTGTTCATCAAAGAGGTATTCAGTTTGCTACACCTTGGCAGACAGTATGGAGAGCTGGGCGAACATCCAGTAGGTCTTCGTGGTGGATCTTGGCACGAGTGGATCCCAGGGTGCCAGTAAAGGTAAGAAATGAACAGCTGTTCCATTTAATATCCAATTCACTTTCTTTCACTCCCTAATCAAGACAAAATTGAGTTTAAAATCTTCGCCCTTTTGGAGAGTTCTGTTTGATTTGCTATTTGTTAGTTTTCTAAGGAATCTGTAGAGAAGAGAAATGTTATCTAACCAAAAGTGCCACTTTCTCCACTGAAAAACTGAGAATATAATTTTTATGCCTTCCAAGAAGGCTTAAGCCAACCACTGATTCAGAAATATGAATGCTTAAATTCATGGAAAGAGGGCTGAGGCTAGAATTATAGAACTATAGAAACATTGAGTTGTTTTAGTTGGAAAAGACCTCTAAGATCATTGATTGCATTAACCCAGTTCCGGGGGCTTGGGACCTGAGGAACAACTGGTCTTACCATTAAAGACTGAGACAAAGAAGACTTTAAGTACCTCAGCTGTTTCCTCATCCTTTGTTACTCTGTGTTCCCCCACATCCAATAAGACTGAAGATTCTCCTTAGTCTTCTTTTTTTTTTTTTGCTGAGGTATTTATAGGAACATTTTTTTATTGTCTTTTACCACAGCACCCAGATTAAGATCTACATGGGCTTTCCCTTGGAACTTTTCCAAGGCTTTTACCCTTGTAATTTTCTCCCTGCATAACCTCATAATATCCTTGTAGTCCTCCTGAATTCTCTGTCCCTTCTTCCTAAGGTCATAAACTCTCCTTTTTATCCCGAGTTCCAAAGCTCCCCGTTCAGCCAGGCTCATCTTCATTCCCACCAGCTCATCTTTCAGCACACAGGGAGGGTCTGCTCCTGCACCTTTAGGATTTCCTTCTTGAACACTGTCCAGTCTTCCTGGACTCCTCTGCCCTTCAGGACTGCTTCTCAAGGGACTCTCTGTGCCAGTCTCCCAAACAGGTGAAAGTCTGCCTTCCAAAAGCCCATGCTATCGGTTTTGCTGACCCCTCTCCTTAATTCTCCAAAATCTGAAAACTCATTTTGTGGTTGCTGTGCCCAAGATGACCTCCAGCCAGCACATCACACCAGTCCTTCTCTGTTCCCAAACAACAGGTCCAGTCAGGTGCCTTCCTGAGCTGGCTCTCTCACCAGCTGTGTCGCTCCAGGAACCTCCTAGGTGACTTGAAAGATGAACACTGCTCAGGGGAGGACAGACTTTGTTCCCAAGATTTGTCCATCCTGTTCTTTAAAACCTGCCCTGACAGAAATCCCCACCTACTGTATTGTAGTCCTAGGCCAGTTTTACCATTAGGAAATTGTTGCCCATACTGGAGCACATGCCACTGTGGTTCTGGGGTTATGGTGAGTTTGGGTATCATTACATGCTAGGGAGACTAATACAAAATTTGAATTTGCTTTTTCAGCTAAAAGTAGTTTTAAGATGGTCATTACTGTAACCCTGCTGAAGTAATTTCAGGAGAGCAATGGTCACAGGGGAAACAGGTAAGTGGGAAGAATGCAGGAGAGGAAGTTCAGCGCTAGAGGATAACTGCAGTTTGTCACCGGTCTGTGATTTGCTGGACAGCTGTCACCACTAACTGTGTGGCACACGAAGAAACACACACGTCCCTAGTGATGCAAAAATAACTGGCAAGGCAGCTTTAATAGGAAACCACTGTTACCACCTCTAGCCAGCCCAAGTTCCCTTGTGGATGCCAACTGGGGTGCAAAAATCAGTCTGAGGTTCGCCTGGTATTTAAAATACATTTTTTATTCTTGCTGATACAACAAGCCTTTTTCCTTGCTGACATTCCATAGTTTCAAGCTTTTCTCTGTGGCCAGGAACGTACAATAAAAATGAAAGCTCAGCTTTCATAAACTCTGTTTATTTCAGAAGATGCAGTAGAAGAAATATCCCTAAAGTAAACATATTCAAGCTATGAGGTTGGCACCTATAGTCAGGATGTGAGCTGCCACTTCTCAGGAGGTATCACTTTCCCAGATCTGATACTGCTTATATTAGAAGACCAGGCAAGATCACAGCCCAGGGGTTTACAGCAACAACTCTTTTAATTAAATCTACTATCTACAACAAAAAGAAATAGCAAATATTGAAGGCCATGTGTTAACAGAAACTATGAATATTCAACAGAGCAACACAAGGAAGACAAATAAAGAATATTCTACTTGGCATTTACCTATGCTGAGCTTTAAATTAGCCACACAGGACAAATGGATTTAGTGCTGTGCCATGTTACTTCATCTAGATTACTAAAAAGGACACAATTAGGGCCATCAATCTACAGACCCAAATCCTACAAGTATCAGCAAATTACATGCTATGAGCTATGTAATTTTGAAAGTTAATGCTCTCTATCTGTTCTAATTCTCAGTGTTTCATATTTTTAAAATAACTACAGCATTTAACTGCTCACAGGAAATTCTACTGAGAACTGAACATCCTTCTACGAAGAAAAACTTGGGAGGAATAAAGTTAATCTCCAAAGTCAGTATAACCAGATTGCATGCTACAGGTTATCTACCTGTAGGGCAAGGATGAGAAACTAAGATTTCAGATTTAAGAAATATCCCTGGAATACATAATTTAATAAAATAAAGAACTTCCTGGTAACAGCCTTAGACTTTCAGATCTCTTAACAAACCTATCACATATCCAAAGAGAAATTATTTTTGGCATAAGAGACATACGATCTCACAAACCAACTGATTTGATCAATGGAAGTTTCTTTCCTGCTGTGGGCTAATAAATCACCCCAGCCAGTAAGTGCCAGCCATTTACAGTACGAGCTGGCTGAGGATAACTTGAACATCACAGAGCTGCTATAACTTCTGCATCTGCAAGAAAGTGGAAACTCTTGAGAAGACAAACACGTGTGAATACTACCAAGTGACTACACCTAATTCCACCCTTGGTGTTAGAAATATACTTGCCCTGTAGGAAAATTTCACTAGAAAATGTTACAAATTATTTATCTTGCTTTTATTCCCACAATAGAGATAAATATTTGTCTATTTACTGAGATTTTTTGGTAGTTTGTACTGGCCTAAGCATCTTATATATATTGGTATAAAAAATCTTGAGTAATTCAGTTGAGTAACACTGCAAATAGAAAATTGGGAACTATGTATTTCATTACATGGTTATATGCTAATATTCACATAACCCATTTTAGAAGTATAGCAAATGAGATTGCACTGGCTATCATATCAGTTTCATATCAAAATTTCTGAACTTTTAAATACCATATCCTCATTGGCTTTTTTATTTCCTTAGCCATATGGAAAAGAGTCAGGCACAATTAACTATTTGTCAGAAAACAATCTATTAATTAACACCATTCTGTGTGAATGGGCCGAAAATCACATTCTTTGCTTGCCAAGCTTCCATTTCTGCCTCATGTTTGTGCTCTGAACTAAACATAGCTACAGATACACAGCTTGACACAACTGACCAAGGCAGAAAAGAACAACTGGTGCCACGGTTTTTCAGAAACAGCAGCCAGTGAGATTTTCTAAAGATAGGGAGGGGGTCAGGAGAGCTTCACCTCTGCATCTCCTAAAATTCTTTACTGACAGATCCTTGATTAAACTGGGCAGAAATAGTTGAAATCCCAATTCAGACATTTACATTTGTGACAGAGCTTGAAAGAGAAAAGATTTGAGGAGGGAGAGGCAGAATAAGTTAGAGTGTTTTTTAGGCTTAACCTTAAAAATATAGGGTCTGACTTCAATTATATTTATATCCTTTCAGTTCTACTGACGTCAATGGATTTACTCCTAAATTATGCCAGATGGAAATCAGGCTAGCTCTTACAACATTTCCACGCATATAAGTAGTACCTCTTTAAAAGCACCATTTATTCAAAAGTACATCCTCAGACAGCAGTCATGGATAGCCCAGCCAGCATCAGAGGAAGGGGCAGTCAGTGATGGGGAACGCTGAGGCTGAGCTGCAGAGTGACAGAAGGGGAAGAGAGAGAGGAGATCTGAAGCAAACTTCATTTGTTGTTATCTGCAAGTGCACATAACCTTTGCTGCTGCTGAATCCTGGGCACTAAACTGATTGTCTGTGGGGCTGACACAAGGCAACATGGTGGCTATTTGCTCCCCTAGAAGAAAAACAGTCTGAGATCTCTGTTACCTCTGAGACTGGCATTCCTATATTTAATTTTTCAGTAGAGCAGCCTGTAATGCCATTGTTTCCAAGACTGTGAACCCCTTTGCAGGTCCACACAGGGCTACAGGTGTGTAACCCTTATCAGTTAGTGCTTGCCTCCTTGTCACTGTTTG